>CAWUFW010027216.1:0-28241 GCA_963921515.1 Calotriton arnoldi | reverse complement strand
GGGTTGTCGTGCGTCTTTCCGTCCGTGGCGTGCGGATGGACTTACACTCGGACATGGGCGGGCGGTATTCTTTGTTTATTTTCCGCCTCCGGCGGTTTTCGGTTCGCGGTATCGTAATTGCTCGGTCGGTATTCAGACGGTGTAGGCGGGCGGATTTTTTCCGCTGTGGTAGTTGGCGGATTTTTTACCGTCCGTCATCGTAATGGACACCTTAATACTTATGTTTTAGTGTAGTTAGGACATATATATTGTATTTATAGTTAGGTTGTTGCGTTTTTGGTGTGCTGTACTTGTTAGTTATATTTTAGTGAGATGTCGTGAGTTAGTGTTTGAGGCGTAGTGTAGACAGACGATAATATGACTAAATATGTGTTGTTTTGTTGATATAAATTCATGTTATTGTATTTAATGAATGTATTTGGGTGTATTTGTGTGGGTGGGTATGCTTTCAATCTTTTTTGCAGCTTCATTTTAATCGACTTTACGTTGGAGACACAGACGCGTTTTTAAAAAAAAGAACTGTGTATTAGTTTGTTAAACTAATATTATTATCACAGTTTCTTTTATTTTTCGGTATTTCCTGGAGCGATTTTTATATTTTTGTATCTTTTTCGGGTTTTTGAGGGTTTCCGTTATTTGGATTTCGCCAGGATGGATTTATATAGGACCTGTTGGATTTTTGCATTTTTTGGGGGCTTTTTTAAACTTTAACATGGATTAACAGATAGATGCAAGGATTATTACTTTTTGGAATACATCTTCTACAGCTACATAAACCGTAAGTCTATTTTTTTTTTATTAATTGGGTGGGAAATGTTGTTAAAATTAATAGTGTGTTATAGTATATTGTGATAAATATTATTTATTTGTAAATATATTTTTTTTATTTAAAAAAATATACATCACAAATAAGTAATATTTGTGAAAATATAATATTAATATATGTGTGTAAAGTGTTTGTTTTGTGAATGAAAAAATGTATAATAGCTGTGGAACTTTAGTTTATAAAATGCTTTTGGCTATTAGGGATAGGTAATCTAGGCCTCTTGTTGATGGGTATAGGGTAACCTGACTTTGCAGTAGCTCAAACATTTTTTTAGTTTGTTTAGTTAATTTGGGACATATTTGAGTTACAGATTGTTCCATCCGTAATTCTTGATAGCTTTGTTCTTTTTGTATAGATTGTAGTAGTTTTTGTAGGGTAGGTTTACCTCTGCTTGTTGTTGCTTGGAAGGCATTATGCCATCCTTCAACACTATTATTTGTTTTAGCTTCTTTGTTTAAGGTACTTAGGTACACGTTCCACCAAGGAATGTGGAACTTAGGTTGCCTTCTATGCCCTGATCTATGCAATCTTCCCACCCAGGTGTCCTCAAAGTAGTCTAGTAGTGGGCTTATTTTGTCTTCGTTCCTTTTGTAATAGGGGCTCTCTATTAGAATATTGTAGTGCTCTGCTACATCAGTTACAGGTACATATGCTAGTGCTATTAGCTTTTTAATTTGGTAGGCGAAAGTACTGTCTGTAGCATATTGTACACTTAGGGTTGATTTTTGTAGATGTCTCCAGAGACTCTGGTTAAAATGATAATAGCAACCCTGGATTGCTGTGTGTGGATAATTTTTCAGTATAGCATTTATCATGGCTATTTCAAAATCAATAATTATTTTTGAAGGAAAATAATTATTGCTTTCTTCTTTTATTTTAGTGAGTATATCTATGTAGGTAGTTTGCTGTTTATTTGGTAATAGGGCATAGATGAATGGAATATTTGAATGTTGGTACAATCCATGCACTGTGTACAGCTGGTAAAATGGTTTTGGACAGACTTTGAAAGTTCCATCCATCATCCAGGTGTCACATTGCTGTAATTTAAGTAAATTGTTTGCAGTAGCAAACATAATTATTCTTTTATCTGGGCATTTGTTATCAAAAAATATAAATGGTTCTTTACTGTGAGTAATGCTTAATTCTGGTGGAATAACTACTTCTGCAAATGTTTTAGGGGCAGGTATAGTACTTGTAGTTGCTTTTTTTGTCTGGCAATAGTTCTTTTTAAAGAAGCTATGGACGGTAATTGTCCTGATGCATGTTGAGGTACTTTTAATAGTTGCTCTTTTAGTATTTGGGTAGTTTGTTTATCAGTACTAGTGCTTGCTTCTTTTATACTTTCAAGAGCATCTCTAACCTCAATCTCTGTTATGTTTGGGGGTGATTATGTTCTTTTACAGAAAGAACAGTAGTTTCATGAGTAGTAGCTCTTCCATAGCATTTGTTAGAGTAGTATTTGCTACACTTCCAAAACACTTTAAGGCCAGTTTGTTTCTCCTGTGTATACACATACCCCATATAACATAATAGCATTTTATTTTTTTGTGACATTACAATTTCTGCACCTTCAGTCATGTTGTTTTGTTTTATGCTAGGGAAAATTTAAAAAAAAGAATTTTTAATATAATAAATACCACATGTTTATTAAATACAGTTACATTTCAGTGAATATACTTACAATGTTTAGTTTGATGTAAATAAAATTGTCCAGGTAATGATTTCAAGCTTTATTTTCTATTTTCTTGATGTAATTTCTGTTGAGAAGAGAAAACAAACATATTAATAATTTGATTATATTGTTTGTAGATGATAGGGATTTTAGGGGAAAAGGGTTATTTGGGTGGGTATTTAACGTTGTTTAATAATTGAAAATTATATACTTAGGGGCTCATTACGATGGCGGGCGGAAGCACAACCGCCGTGCTGGCGGATGCAAAAACCACCAGTTACCGCCGGCACGCAGCAGTCCACACGCCCGCCCAATTACGATGCGAAAAGTAGGCCAAACACCGCCGGCAAGCCAGCAACACCGTCCGCCATCAAAGTGCGCCCGTACACGTAGCGGCGCAGCTCAATTGACACACACCGTCCGACGAAACACGTCCCGCCCGGCGTATAAATTACGATGCCGCAAACAAACGGCTCCCACGGCCAAGAGATACCGTACGACAAACCGAAGCGGTAACACGGACGCCGAGCACGGACAACGAAGAAGCGGCTCCCCGAGCATGAATCCAGCACTGCAGGCCCTCCCCATGCTCCTGCTGATGCACCACCAAGGACGCAACGTACCGCGGAGACGCAGGTAGGCACACACACAACAAGTGCACGCAAACAGCGCACACAGTGCAAGGGCGGAAAAAGCGGACAACCCCCACCAGCGCGTGTACACTACACATCCACCATTGCATCCACATATGACACACAGGCCAAATCGTAACATCGCGTAACACATGTGTACACACCACCTGGGACTAGGAACCAACCACCCCGTCACGGCCCCAAAGCGCCGATGACGCCGCCACACATGCGCACAACGCAGAGGCCAACCGCAGCGCCATGCATGCGTCGCACACAGACACAGGGACACAACCAAGCAGCACACACATCAGCCCCACCCCGAACGCACATGACACGTGACAGGCCTGCCACAGACATGTCCCCAACGCCCAATTCACGGACAACACCCAACGCCACACAACCGACGCACACATGTCAGTGAAGTCACGCAACAGCAGGACACACCCCAGTGTAACAAACATGGCGTAGCACACAGCGGCGGCAACACCAACTAGGAGAAGCAGGGCCCCTTCGGGAAGAGGAACGCCAGTACCACACTGAAACACCCATACCACCCTGCACATATGAACAAGACATATAAAACGGAACACCAAAGAGCCCGGGGACCGACAACAGGTGGCCCAAGAATAACATCCACACACAAGGCCCAACGCAGAGCGGAAAGGCAGCCTGCCGCCCACACAAGGGAGAGCAGACAGCACTGAATGACCTTCCATTCCAACTCCGAAACCACAGCCCTACGACAGAAGCCGGTGAATACAGCCATTGTCCAAGAATAGACCAACACAGGCATGCCGAGGAGACCGACCACAGGGCAGATAGCGCATATCACAGAAGCACACAACGGACGGGGAAGAAAGAAGAAAACACTCCCCCATGTCGGCCACATGCAAGTTAATTGGAAGGAGTCACACATCACTGACCTTGAACTGTCTGAGAAGCATGTGGGATGAGGGCCCGTGTCCTCCAAACAAGCCAACAGAACACAAGTCCTGTCTCCCTACGACTACACAGAGCTCACAGCAACCTCGGAGCGTGCACATTGCAGACTGCACACACAGCCGGAGCACGCCACCACAACGCACCGCTGCGAAATGGCAACCGCAACACACCTACCCAACTACGCCGGACAGCTCAAGCTGTACAAAACCAACCTGTTACATACATTGGGATGCGATCTCCTGTCCCTGCTGAACGTAAGTTACCGACTGACTTACCGCATCACATTGTTCAGCTGCGTCATGCCCGTCTTCTACTGTCGGAGGTGTCCCTACCAGCATCCCGTGGAGATATGCCTCTCCAACCCGGCATGTCTGAAGGCGGACCTGCTACCACTACTCCTCCCTCTGGACGCACACGACAGGGCCTGCTCTGCCTATGGGGGCATGGCGTATGTGGCCAACATCGCACCCGCACTGAAATGGGACCACTGTGCCTCCACACGACGGATCATCGAGAACAGCTACATCGAATGTCACCCAGCATGCCCCATCATGGTCCTCCAAGGGACAACTTACGAACAACACCTTGACAGCCACCATCCGCTACATTGGCTGGCAAACATGTACACCACCAATGACATGGAAGCCCTGCTGGACGGCATCGCATACCTGACAACCTGTAAATTCGTCGGACCACAACGCAGGTTCCCCGATTGACCTATGATGTCCAACCCCGCACCCATGCTTAGCTTCCGCACGGACTGGCCAGTCACCACCACAACAGCCATACCAAACGACCGGCAACTGTAACCACACCATCAACGACATCGCCATGACATCGGATATGACCGGGACATGCACACTGTTCCCCATCACATCCAGGAACACCGCATGCATCGTGGGAGGCAGTGGCATGGGGTCTGTGTATCGCACCCACATGGACGGAACTGCACGAACAACCAGGACACGACATGGATCCAGCGCCCATGGACACACACACCGCTCAGTGGACATGAATAGGTCGCCTGGAGTCTGTGGGTGCTGCACCCCTCCCACCCCCGCCCCGGGAATCCCATACCAGGACCTTTGCATGGACGACAAGTGCATACAACAACAACACGACCCCAGTGACTGTGACATGTCCAGTAACCACCACAGTGCAACAACAAGTGGCACGCCGCTGCATGCACGCAAGCACATGCCCTGATGTCATCTCACATGCACGCGTGCATGAGGAACAACCGCAGCAAACCTGTCACATGGAACTGAGATGGACTGTGCCCATGATGCCAAGCGGTCTGGTAGGCTACATGTATACCGTCTGTGTCAAAGTCCGCAGCTCCGCAGCTATACGTAAATGTACATTAGCACAGCCTTGGCCAAGCAGATGTAACTCTGAAGCCCACATCCCACATGCAACAGCCAATCACATGTAACCCCACACCCTATCCCATTTGCAATCATGCTCAGTATATCCTCAACATGTATTCCGCTGCCAGTAGTGTCCACTATACTGCATCACAGAGGACAGAAGACTCAATATAATGTTTGAAACCAAAACTGTCTCCGCTGACTCATTTCACAAGTACGAATGAGAGAGGATGAGAGTATGTGAAGTACACGGCAGTCGTGACATGACCATGTAGTCCACTGGTATTGGATGTCAACGCAAATGAGTAGCACAACTGTGGAAGACACACATGTGTCGTGTGAAGTCGTATGGACGCAGTGCTCAGGTGGGTGGGTGCGACGGGTAGATGCGCACATGCCAAGTTGGAGCACGCCGTGTTGGGAGGGGTCATGAACAGTACACCACCGCTTCCCTGGGCATTGTGAGAGGACACCTGTCGGGGGAGTGAACACGTGTGTGCACAGCAGCCGGGCACACGTACAAAGCGGTACCAGGCGCACCTCAGCCCACCCTCTGTGGACAAGCTGGATCCTGTTGTGCGCCCGCCATGCCCCTTGACAAGGCACACACAGCCCCAGTCGACCAGGTGTAACCCCAACATAGTCAATCCGCACAGGCGATACAGGGCACGGGATGGCAGTGGAGCATGGTGTGTGAGAGGTCTCCTCGCGCTCCTCCTGGTCATATCACGCAGGCAATAGAACCTCAACGTCTAGCATGGCACAAGTCAAATGGAAGTGTAGGGGGACGCACCACAGCACGAGCAGCACTGACGTCACGGGAGGTGGCTCGCACCATCCCATCCATTGCCCATTATACCAACCACGCCACATGCCATTGCGACTAAGTGCAAGCGCGTGCGCCACCACCCCGAGCCCTCCCCAGAGAGGCCAAAGAGTGAATGTGTGGGCCATCAGTCACAGACGGACGCGGCCTGGCCGCAAGGGCAGCCACAGCCACTGGGTGTCGCAGGTGGCGGATCCGGAAGGCGAAGACTGTGATGCATAGTCCATGCAGGCCGGGTCTCCATTTGGGGCACCACGCAGGTGGACGGCGTCCCGCAACACATCATACCCTGAGACAGCCCACTCGTGCAACTGGACCCACACATACACTCCTTGCCCTCTCTGGTGCGAGCTTGGGGCTGCCTGTGCAAGCGCTAGCCTCGCAGGTGCACATGCATATTGGGGGAGCGAGGGGAGGACATGAGGGCTGGGGCGAAGATGACTGTATCACTGTCAGTGAGTACAAGGGATGACCCAGATGTGGAAAGGAAGAGACGTGTCCCGTGTGTACTGCAACTAGTCGCCAATCCAACTACCCCCCATGTCCGGAATGTAAGCCCGCACCTAGGCCCGCCCATCCGCCACATCGAACATACCACCAGCACGACAACCTTCCCATTCGAAACACTGACTGGGGGTGGCGACCAGTGAACAATCATGTGTAGCCTACCCACGCGTACATGTGGGCCCTCCATGATCCATGTCACCTGCGGCAAAGTCATGACATGCGCAATGAGGGAAGTGAGGAGAGCTGTCCGCCCCACGCACAGAAGGTGCATCAGCTCCACAGACCCAGCAGCGAGTCCAGCAGGGGTCACATGTGCAGGGGCAGCTGTGCCTGGTGTGAAGGCACATGCATATAGACAGCACATCGACCAATGTGTAGTCTGCCCACATCTACAGTCCATCATCATGCGGACATAGGAATTGAACACAGGGCAACACATCTTAGTGGGTGCACCCACCGTGACCAACAATGCGCAATCATCGACGTACCCGCCCTGTGCATGGCCCCCACCCAACGGAGGCACATCCAGTGCCACCATCCCACACACACAAGCCTTCCACGGAACATGCTGTGTCCAATGGTCAGTACAGAGTCAGCGCCCATCTGGTGGATCCTGAACAGGAGACACATGCACACACATGCCAGCTCCCACTATGTACGTCTGCCACCTGGCACGTGCAATGTAACCTCTCACCTGTGACGTGTGACTGCAAGCACACAGCCGTCTTGGCATGGGGCTGTCAATGTGGACACCTGTCAATGTTTCGGGAGGTGTGATCCGTACAGTGCTGTACATAGGGTGCAGTGCTGACACCTACTACTGTCTCATATCCCCTCGTGCCACAGGTCCCACTTGTTTTGGCCGCTCAGCCTGTGCCCACATCGTCGTCGTCGTGTGCCATACTCATCCAGCCTCGGAAGCAGTTCCATGCTCAGCAGACATTCATGTTGCCGTGGCGTTGCCGCTTGACGAATATGCAGTCAGTCCCCATCAGCACGCCCCGCAAGTCATTGGGGCCTCGATCCCCATGTGCATGCACATGGCAGTGGTCTGTATCACTAGCCATTGCCATTGTTGGGAGACCTGTGTAAGTGTATTGTGGCCGTGCCGTCCCAGCTTGACAGCTGGGCTGTGGCTCATGTGCTTGCTCAGTCATGTCAGTGATGTGTATGCGAAATTGCTATGTGTTGTGTTGCTTTGACATGTGTCCACTGCCATATTCCCTAGGCGGAGACCGAACATTGACCGCCCATACCAATTGCTGGCGGACATGGACGATACAGAGGTCATTAGGAAGTTTCGGCTGGACAGGCCAACCCTGCATCGACTGTGTGCCATGTTAGAACCCCATCTCCGTCCCCGCAGGGTGTATCCGACAGCTGTCACCCCCACGGCTAAGGTGATGGCCGCCATGCATTTCTTCGCCACTGGGTCATTCCAGCACACAGTGGGCAGTGGAGGAGGGATGTCCCAGCCCATGTTCAGCAAGGTGCTGAGGGATGTACTGGCAGCCATGATGCTGTACCGAAACAGGTACATCCGCTTCCCCAGGGCTCGTGAATTGGCGGCAGTGAAGGGTGCATTCTATGCCCTTGGCAGAATCCCACACGTCGTTGGAGCCATAGACTGCACACATGTTGGCCTTGTTCCACCACAGGCCACTGAGCACCTGTACCGCAACAGGAAGCACACGCACTCCCTGAATGTGCAAGTGGTGTGCCTTGCGGACATGGTGATCACCCACGTGTGTGCAAAGTTCCCAGGCTCGGCCCATGACGCACACATAATGCGCAACAGCATCTTGCCACGACTGATGTCCAATCTGCAACAGGATCGTGGCTGTATTGTCGGTGAGTATGTGGAGTGGTGTAGCGTGCTGGTTGTGCGATGCTGTCCCCTGTCCAGTTGGAATAGCAACGGTTCTCTGTGTCCCTCACACCCAGGTGACTCTGCGTACCCGAATGGGGCATGGCTGCTCAGTCCATTGAGGAATCCTCGCACCCCAGCAGACGATCGCTACAATGAGGCACATGGGAGGACCAGACGTGTGGTCGAGCGTACCTTTGGCCTCCTCAAGTCCAGGTTCAGGTGCCTGGACCGCACCGAGGGTGTGCTGGCGTACTCCCCACAGAAGGTGTGCCAGATAGTGGTGGCGTGCTGCATGCTGCACAATCTGGCCATTCGGAAGCAGATCCCCCTCATCGTGGATGACGGAGATCAACCAGGGCCCCAGCCCGCAGACCAGGACAGCTCGAGTGAGGAGGACAGCGGAGAGGAGGAAGCTGGTAATGTGCGGCAGCAGCTCATCGCCCACTACTTCACTTGACGGTGAGTGTCCATGTACGACGGCTGATGTGGCTGTATCTGTGCAGGTGTGTGTGTGCTGTGTCAGGGTGGCCGTTTGTTCACTGCGTGCTGTGTGTCAACGCTCCATGGCCAGGGTAGTATGCCACTGTTGGTGGCTGTGGCATTGTGCCCTATTGCTCTGTGCGATGTGTGTACATTGCTTGTAGTTGTTGACATGTACTGTGTGATGGGTGTGTGACACACTCATTGAATGTGCTCCTGTTCTGTCTCCCACCCCTAGGTCCCTACAGGCCCTCCGGTTCCATTGCCATGCCACGCATCAGGTGCCTTTCCGCCCAAGGTGGCCGTTGTATTCCGTACAAATAAAACACAGGGCACAAACAGCAGTTTGTGTAAGAGGTGCATTTATTTCAAACTGTGACATGTGATTGTGTGTAAGGTGATGACAAAAGTGGTGCGTGCAGTGACAATGAGCTGTCGGTCATGGCTGCGTGATGCTCAGGGTGTACCCACTGGTTCTATGTCCATAGTCCAACACACACATGCCATCCAGATGGCTGTGTGGAGTGGGATCGTAGTCCAAGTCAATGCAGTGGGTGGTCAAGGAAGGCTGGCTGGCTGCCTCACTTGCGTCTGGAGCGTGCGAAGTCCTCCCGGGAGATCTGTTTCCACTTCGGACGGCCCCTTCCACGTTTGCGAGGGGGTGCCTGCTTGCGACATGCTGGTGGTTGAGGTGTGCTCACTGGCTGTGGACGCAGGGGAACTGGACACTGCTGCTCGACCCTGCGCCCCGGCAGGTGGTGGCGGAGGGGAGCTGCTGTCCCTGGCTGTGACCTCACCGCCACCACCAGCTGGCCCATGAGGTCCACGATTTGGCCCATACGGGCGTCCATGGACCTCAGCACCCCCAGCACCTCACGCGTGTCTGTAGCTGACCTGGCCCATTGTCCTTGGGCCTCTTCATAGGCCCCAAGGACTCTGGCCATTTGAGGCAGGGCATGGCTCCCAGGGGAGGCTGGCGTTTCCCTGACCCTGCTCCTCCTACCAGTCCTGCTGCCACCGGCCTGCCCACTAGCCACATTGCTCACCACGGTCCTCGCTGTGGCTCCCAGGGTGGATCCAGTCGGCCGGGCCACCACCTGCGCTGGGGCTGGTGCCAGCGAAGACGTGGTGGTGGTGGCGGCGGTGGTGGTCGGTGCGGCGATGGTGGCGGTTGCGGCAGTGGTAGTGGCCGCAATGACCGTGGGTGTGGCCGCAATGACCGTGGGTGTGGCCGCAATGACCGTGGGTGTGGCCGCTACGACAGTGGCAGCAGGGGGCTGGGAATGTTCAGCAGCCCTGGATGATGGGTTGGTGGGTAGGAGGGGTCCTGGGGAGCGGCTGGGCCCTGCCACACCAGATGGGCCTGCTTGGTGGTCCGTGTCCGAAGAGGAGGACAGATCCTCCACATCCGTGTGTCCTCGTTGGGGGCTTGTAGGCTGGCTGTGCTGGCTGCTGTCTCCATCCCCAGCATCCAGCAGTTCGTCACCTGTGGAGAGAATGAGATTTGTTATTGTGTTGCACCTGGCGAAGTATGTAGTTGTCGTCTGACATTAACAGTTCGTGCAATCTCGTACATGGGTTTCCCGGAGGCGTGTGTGTGGCTGTACCATTTGTAGTTGTGTGTGCTTGGCAATGGGACTGTGTGCTGTGCACATGTGGCATGGGACGGATTGGCCATGCCGATGGGTGTGTTGCTGTGCCCCTACTTATTGTGACTCTGGTGTATGCGGGCTCCTGGCCCATCCTGGGTCTGGTTTGTACTTTGCTTTTGGTGTTCAAATGGGACGCTTAGGAACGCATATGGCAACATGGGGGCCATGCCCCAGATTCGCATTTGGGAGGGAATATGCTTTTGGGGTTCAAATGGAACGCTTAGGAACGCATATGGCAACATGGGGGCCATGCCCCAGATTCGCATTTGGGAGGGAATATGCTTTTGGGGTTCAAATGGCACGCTTAGGAACGCATATGGCAACATGGGGGCCATGCCCCAGATTCGCTTTTGGGAGGGAATATGCTTTTGGGGTTCAAATGGAACGCTTAGGAACGCATATGGCAACATGGGGGCCATGCCCCAGATTCGCATTTGGGAGGGAATATGCTTTTGGGGTTCAAATGGGACGCTTAGGAACGCATATGGCAACATGGGGGCCATGCCCCAGATTCGCATTTGGGAGGGAATATGCTTTTGGGGTACATGCTGTGAGCCATGGGTGCCGAACGTGACATGTGTTGTGGCAGCATGACAGTGCATGGTCTGAGGTGTGTGCATGCCTGACATGGCCTGCATATTTGCTGTCTGTTGTGATTACTGGACATGGCATTGGACGCATCGTTATGAGTGAGTGATGGTTGTGTGCCAGCCAACGTATTGCAGTTGTCCCATCTCCTTGGTGTGCGTGCTGCCCTGTGCCATGTGCATCACTGCAGTGCTCGTGGGGGGTGTGGCCCATGTTGTGTGTTGTTGCTCACAGTGTGTCGTGCACTTCATTGACTTCTGGCACATGGTTGGTCATGGGCATGTATCTTAGCGTGACTGCTGTATGTGTGGCAGCTGTGCGGATGACATGCCTTTCATGAGACTGGGGCTGACGGATGGGATGGATGGTATGTTGTATGTGCATGGTGTGTCTGTGTGTTTGATGGGTTCAGTGGTGTTCGTGTGCATTTATGTTGTTCCGCTCTGTTGCGTCTAGTGTTGTTTGTCTTACATAGGCGTAGTTGTGGGGTGTGTGGTTGACAGGCAGTAGGGGCTACATGGACAGGACTTCAATGGTGTTTCGGTTGTGTGTGATGAGTTGCACAGTGGCTGCCGTGTGGTACTATATTCAGTGTGGCTTGTGCATGCAGACGTGGCTCCTTGGGTGTTGCTGTGTCTGTGATGGGTCATGTGAGGTGTGAGTCTGTGGTTCATGTCCGTGTGCACATTGTTCACTTGTTCGTGACGGTGGGCGGTGCTGCGTGTTCGTCTGCTACGTGACATGTCCCATGTGTTGGTCGTGTTACGGTCCTCATGCCTCCAGTAATCCAGCCCTGTCCAGTTTCCTACCTGCAGGTTGTTCGGGCGTGCACTGTACTGGATGCCACATGGTTCTAAGCGGGGGTGCTCCATGTTGCAGGTCTGTGGGGGTGGGAGGGTGTTGTGGGTCGTGGTGGTGGCTGGACACCCACTGACACCGATTGCTGTGGACCGTGATGTCTACCTTTCGGCTGTCGTTGTGCACTGCGGTGGCTGACACGTGGCTGTGGGGGTGGGGGATGCTCCTCCTTGCTGTGCTGTGGGACTAGGGGCCTGGTGTGTGTTGTACTTGGGCTGTCCACCCTCCCACCCACTGCACTTTGTGTTCCTGCCACTTACCTGTTACTTGTCGGTTAGTGCAGCTGTGGCGGACACATGGGTGTGGTGGGTGCTCGTTGTGGCGCTTCTGGCATATTTGGGGACCTGTTGGTGGTTACGTGGCTGGCTGAGTGTACACATGTCCCCACGCATCTTACAGTTGTTCTGTTTGGGCTGTGTGTGGTGGTGTCTGTTGCATGTGTGTGTGATGTGTTGTGTATTGTGTGCTGGACATGGGGGTGTTTGTCCCTGGGAGCTGTGGCATGGTGGTAGTGCATGTGAGTACATAGCGGTGTGCTGGTATACATTAGTTTGTACTTACCAGCCTCCACTCCCCCTGCTAATCCGGCGAGGATCTCGGGATGTATGATGACTCGCACCTTCTCCTCCCACGCTTTGAAGGTCTTGAAGAGCGCGGGATTCCCTCCGCCAGTGACGGCTGCCAGCTCTCTGTTCTTGGTCTCCTTCTTCTTGACCAGGCTCTTGACGTCATTCCACCGTTTGTTTATTTCGACTCTGTTCCTGGGCAGGGTCCCGACTGCATTGACCTGGTCTACGATCCGGTTCCACATTCTGTTTCTGGTGGCTAGTGGTGTGTGCTGGACCATGTTCCCATAGATTTGTGGGTGCACCTTGATGATCTCGTCGACCATGACCGTCAGCTCAATGGGCGTGAACTTGGGCATTCTTTGTGGTGCCATGGTGTTTGTGGTGCTGGTGCGGTGTGTGTTGTGTAATGTGCAGGGGGTTTGTGGTGCCGGTGTTTGGTGGTGGTGGTGGTGGTTGTGATGTGTGCGTTTCTGTGGTGTGCTGCTGTCCTTGCTGTGTCACTGTGTCCTCTCCTCTCCTCTCTAGTTTGCAATGTTGCAAGGGGTTGTGGTCTGTGGGAGTGCTGCTTTTGTACTTACCTATGTGGGTGTGTCCTCATGGTCTGTTGTTTTCAGGTGTGTTGTGTCTGGTGTTCTGGCCTTTGTAGTTTTTGTTTGTCCAGGGGGGTGTTTTCGGGATGTGTACTGTGCTTGTGTATTTGTGCGTGCCTTGCTGTGTGGACTTGTTGGCCATGTTGTGTGCGATTGGTTTTGTCAGCGGATGGTTTCTGTGCAGGGACGTGGGCGCCATGGCTTCTGCCGTGTCGATTCTCATCGGCGTTGTTTGCGCTGGCGGGCGGTATATTTGTAGTTTTCCCGCGCTCATGGCGGTGCGATCGTAATCTCACGTGCGGTGTGTCGGCCGTGAGGGCGGGCGGTTTTGTGTTGTCGTGCGTGTTTCCGTCCGTGGCGGGCGGTTTGACTCCGACTCGGACGATGGCGGGCGGTATTTTGTGTGATTTTTCCGCCGATGGCGGTTTTCGGTTTGTGTAATCGTAATGGCGTGGTCGGTGTTCAGGCGGTGTGTGCGGGCGGATTTTTGCCGCTTCCATGCCTGGCGGATTTATTTACGCCGGGTATCGTAATGGGCCCCTTACTTTTTAATTGTATTTAGTTGGTTAGTAGTTGTAGAATTATTTTGGAAGCTTTTGCTGTTAGCTGCAGAGGAGATAGATAAAAAAGAAAATATATATTAGTGAATAACGTTTGAAAAATATTTTTAGGTAGGTTTGGCAAAAATAGAATATACTTACATTTATTGTTCTTTTATTGGTGAGGATTTTGAAAATAATTTTCTGGCTTTGTAGGATATCTGTAGAGGTGATATAAAAGTAAGGAATGAAAGAATAGTAAATTAGGTCTCAGAAATAATTATTGTTGAAGGGTAGTAGTATTGTTATATTTTAAATACAGTTTTACTTACTTAGTGCTGTTTTAAAGATTTCTCCAGTAATGAAAGTTTTCTTTCAGGAAACAGTTGGGCAGAGTTTCACCTTCTTCTTTTTTGTAGGTTAGAAGTGTAAAAGAGATGTATATATTTGATGTTTATATAGTGTTTATTTAATTGGTTGCTTTCTGTTATTGGTGTATTTTAAAATGTGAGTATTTTATTGGTTGAAGTTAATTGTTTTTATTGTTTTGGCTGTTTGTTTCCATATAAGGGAAACGCTAATTAAGAAACTGTTAGTAGAAAGTAAATATTTTTTCGTTTTGTTTTTTTTAAATATTTTAAACATTGTTTTTAATGTGAAATGATGCAAGCATTATATATTTTACAGTTTATATTTTATTATTGTAATTGTTTGTTTAGAGAAAATATTTTGTTTTATATATTGATGTGTTTGCAAATTATTTTATTATGTTGTTTAAGTATTTTATATTGTTTTATAATGTGAATTTATATTTGGTGCTAAAAATATATTAAATTGAGCAGTTTTTCTATAGTCGATATTTATAAAAAGTCGATAATATTGATGTCTATATTTTGGTATTCGATATTTTTGCTATATTGTATGTTATTAAAATTTAAACGATATTTAATGTAACAATATTTTGCATTTCGATATTGTGGTGTACGATATTTTTTATATACGATATTGTGTACTCGATATTTTTGTATTTTTATAAATAAGTATTGGTAGTAGATATTATTGTAGTCGATATTATGACGCCGATATTTTGTATATTCGATATTTTTGTTGTCGATATTATGTCAGTGATCCACAGGTGTGTGGGTGTGATGTGCTGCAGGCAAATGTGATGGCTCCCCTCCCTGCGTTGACCATGAAGGGAGACTTTGGATCACTTTCATCATGCCCTCCATCATCTTCATGGCCAAGGCATGGTGTCTTAAACTCTCTTCCCTTTGGATAGTTATCATGTCTCTGATATTGTTGAACAGGTCTTGCCAAGATCTATCCATCCTATCCAAAACATGGGTCAGTCTGTCCACCACCTGAGGGATTTGGCGCTTGACCTGCAGGGCGTCAGACATAGCCCCTATGGCACGAATGTCCTGCTTACCATCTGCCTGCTGTTTGAAGAAGTCATGCTCCCACTGGCCACCATGGCCAGGTGCAGGCCCTCTCCGCAGGGGTCGGCCATGGATGAGACCACCAGGTCCAACAGCAGGGGGATGGTGGCAGGTGGAAGCCTGTGGACAGGAGAATGGTGCCCGGGGGATACCTGCACCACAACAGGGTTGGTACTTCCCTCAGATGGTGGAGGGAATGCCTGGGATACACTGTATAGGGAGGAGTGTGTAGGGGAACCACCATGTCTGTCCTGGATGTGAGGGCTGTGAGGGACTGATGTCTGTGTTGGGGTGTGTGTGTGTTGTGGCTGGTTAATTCCATGCTGGGGACAGGCAATCTTTTGTTTTGGAAGAGTCTGAGGCACTTTGCTGGGCGGAGGGTCCAGGCCTTGCAAAATGTGGGCGATGTGGGAACATTTCTGTCCATGGCATCAGAATCTTCATCCTCCGAGAGGATGAACAGATAGTCACCATCATCGTCCAATTCTTGATCCTCCTCAGGTACTTCCTCCTCCTTCTCTTGCGCAGTACTTGCAGCCGACATTACTGCCTGGAGGAGCAGTGGATTTTCCCCTTTGATTGCCCGTCACCCAACACTGCTGGAAGGTCCATCCTCCTCATCGTCATCATGTAGCTGTAGAGGGAAGTGACACCATTCTCAATCATCTGCTAATTACTAATTTACAAACAGGCACACGTGAGACTTATGATATGTATGTAACTTTGTAAACACCGACTGCAGGTTCTATGCAGAAGGGGATTTTGATCTTTGTCATGGTTTTGATAGGGAAACACTTCACACCACAATTACCTGATGGACTGCTGCAGCCAGGATGTCTTGCATTCCCCGGGATGGTGTTGTACGCTGCACTGGTGTCATCCTGTCAGCAGCTGTGATGAGACATACATGTCCATATTTCAGTACACCAGATTGTAGCAATGGGCTAACATGTATATGTCATTCTCAATGACCATTGATAGGATATTGCTGGACAATGTGAGCATGTTTACCTCATGGACTTTACATGTGGGCCCCTGCTCACATGCAGCAATTGCCAGCTGTTACCTCCACACAGCACTGACATCAATGAGATGACACATCAACAGAAAAACGTGTATGAGAAGGTTACTGATATTTGAAGGAAGGGGAGAAATAATCAGGATGCCACCGCATTAAATTGATTACACCTTCACCGTTAAGACTAACATGTCTCATGAGTATGATGTTGTCTGTTGACAAGTCGAAAGGAGTGTACATCCACAGGCTGACCAGTTTCACATTTGCACATCAGTTCAAACATTGCATTGCAGAGTTCATATGTGAGAAGTGCAATAGTCAGGTACATTTTGTGTGTCGTTTGTGCTTCCCTACCCATGAAGTCACAAAGCTCATTTTGGAATGAGAGATCACACATTTGTTATGTCCATCCTATGAGTGTCCTCTGTTCCCATAATCCATTTCCTACATCATGGTATAACTAAGCTGACAACGGATGATGTCTTGTACAGCAGACACGCTAACCTCATATATTATACACTCACTTATATAGGTGAATACAGTAGAAGAGGAGGCAAGCAGAATGCAACATTTGACTCAGATCCCACATTGAGGGTAAGTTGAGAAGCTTTGATGGTTGCCGCCTACACTGGATTTGCGTTGTGCTTTTCAGCCAAGAGATTTGAAAATGTCACTTTCTGAAGATTCACCTTAGTAGCCCTTACATCCATCACAAAAGTACACAACTGGAATCAGTGCGAGCCTCATCCACACCAATTTCAATATGATTTGTCCATTGGAATTTTGCTAGGAAGTTTTCATATCATTGAATTACAATCCAGTTGTGTCTAGTACACTTCATATGAAACGATATACTATTTTATGTCCATTCTGCACTCACTTGTCATCCTTTCACTAGCCACCATGGTGTGATCTGTTATGTGGTAAAATGCCATATGTAGGCATATTATGATGCAGGACAACAGTAATGTAAAACACATACAACATACAGCGGAGATTAAAGGCACATTTCATGAGCATGAGCATTCAGGTACATTATTCTTGGGTTTACTTACCATGGCCCCACACCTGCCCAGTGTGTGGTCCCTGACCAGATGTCACAGACAACCTTGTATCAGAAGTCAATGTGGGTCTTGGAATCTGGGAGGACATCATTGGACCTACAATGATAAGTGTGTTTGCAACTTTACATTTCTGCTGCCACATGTGATGCACTCAATTTATCATGAGTGATCACACATTCAACTTATAATGGCCCCACTGCCTAGAAGCAACGTCTATCAAATTGACACAACAACAAATCCTGAAGTAAGGTCCACTATCGTGTTTTGTTAATGGCCAAAAAACATGCTATCCGATGACAACATATATAACAAGCTGGGTGGACTGGACAATTTCATTTATAGAAAAAACATTCTAAGTTGGACAGTGGACGCATTTAGTCTACAAAAACAATTACAATCTAGTGGAGGCTTCTTTTTGACTTGTTGTAGCACTCAATTCCAGGATTGAGTTCACAGTTCTGGTACTGTTGGTGGAATACATGTAATGTTCAGAAATCACAAAGGTATGATGAGCCTAGATATGTTATATTTTGTCTTTCGCTATTCACAAATGTCATTTGCTAAAGGCAAATGTCCTTTAAGAATTCCAATACTTGTAAAGCTAGTTTTTCCTCTCCGGTTACCTTTGAGATTCGGACACTATGGGGCCGATTCCGATCTCGGCCGGTAGGGCTCCGAATCGGATTCGGCTTAACCGGATCCGATTCGGAGCCCTATTGCCCGACCGATTCGTACGCGCGTACGGGCGAGCGAGTACGATGCGAAATCGCCGACCGACTCGTCCGGGCGTCCCGACCGCTCCGACCGACTCGTTCCCGGGTCTAACCGCACCGACCGACTCGCTCGGACTCGACTCGCACCGCGCAATGGAGACGTTCCCCGGCCGGGTAAGTACGATGCGCGCCGCGAGCAGTCCGACCAAGCTGCGCACTCCGGCTCGAAAGAGCAGTCGGAGCCGGACTTTGGGGGTCCGTGTCAGACCCCCCTGTACGCGTAGCCGCGCGAGTCGCACACAGGGGGGACACATGGGTCCCCCCTACACGTGCATGTACGGCGTGAACCGCATCGACGCGCACACGCTGTAGGGGGCGCCCTTGTTCGCGTCGTGCCCATTGAGTCAATGGGAGCCCGTGTACGCATCGTACGACTGGCTCCCATTGACTTCAATGGGAGTCCGACCGAATCGAGTTCGATAGCATACGTGCGCATCGTACTCGTTCGGTCGGACTGCTAGAGTCCGATTCGGTCGGAAATCTCTCCGGGTCCGGCTCGGTCGGAGAGATTTCCGGCCCGAATCGGGATCGGCCCCTATATGTCCCTCTGTTGTCTGCTGACAATGTATGCATTTTGACCATCTCCTGACCAGTTTGACTTACCAGTTAGTGAGGGTGGTATGCGTTGCTCTGGATGATGTTGTTTTCTCCCAGAAATTGCAGGGACCTCTGCTACTGTCGCTGTCTGTACTCTGCCTGAATGTGTCAATAGGTGAGAAGAGAGCAAAGTCACCAAATGGAAAATGTACATGTAGAACTTGTCAGACATTTCCTCCTATCTTCTGCATGCTAACAGTATTGTGATGTACTGCCACGGCCGGTGCAGGTAGGAACAGTGGGGCGTTGGGGAATAAAATGTTTTAAAATAAGGATTCTCTCACCTTCTGCTTTGTGATTTTGGTAGGCACAAGGTGAGTTACTTTTAGGATAATTTATATTTATTTTCCCTATTCCGTTGCCTGTTGATTTTCCTCTGCTCCGCACCCCCGCCCTCTTACGTTCTTGACTGACCCAGCCACGTCTGGATAAGTGGAAGGGGCAGTTTGACAATTGCTACTAAACAGTGTTAGGTATATACAGCAGCAGTACTGGGCCCATGTTTTAAATAGTGGGAAAGGGATTTGCCATTTCTAATACAAAGGATTCTGGGACTTGTGGTGCAACATACAGAGGGAAACACATGAGCCTCTAACTGACTATATTTTTATACAAACTTTGGACAACTTCCTTACTCACAATGGCAGTGCAACACAGACAGTCATTTTGTATACTTGTTCTTATCATCCCATTTACCTAGTACCACGTTGCAGACATCACTCACAGGCAGCCCATGGAGCATGTTGGGGTGGATTGTAGTGAGGACATCCTCCTCAAGTGGGGTGAGACATAGGTGGGTTCCAGATTGTGGGGCGGGGAGAATCCTGTTCAACTCGATCCCCTTCACCCTCGTCTTTTCATCCTGCCACTTCTTCTTGATGTCCTGGACTGTGCGCACATCCTCTCCCAATGCTGTGACAGCAGTGGCTAAATGCTGCCATAGAGCTGCCTTCTGTGTGCCACTGGTGCAGTAAGGTGGGAGACCATATAGGCGTTTGTGGTGCCTCACAATGAACTCCACAATCATGGTGGTCTCCTCAGTTGTGAAGTTCTTCTTCCTCCTAATTTTTGTACATTTTCCAGTAGCGATGAACAGCAAATGAAAACAGGAACTCTCTGTGGCCAAACCTGTTCCTTGAATGTGTGCTGCTTTTATGTGGTGTGTGGTGCTGGTCTTGCAGTTAGTGTTAATTGACTTCAGCTGGAGCATGGTGGGGGATGGTAGGCACTTGAAATGATCATCAGACCCAAATGTGAGTATTCCGGCCCAGATACGGAGATTTCGGCCCGGGTGCGGAAATTCCGGCCCGGGAGCAGAAATTCAGCACAAGTGTGGGATTTCCGCTCTGGGTGCAGAAATTCCGGCCTGAGTGCAGAAATTCCGGCCCGAGTGCGGATGTAAAGTTAGGAGTCGTAATTGATTTCTGTGAATACCATAAATCGTAAGTGCCTTCTGTGAATACCAAAAGTAGTAAGTTTAGGATTTTGTCTCAGATTAGTTCCGTGAATCGGCCCCCATGTCTCTCTCCTCCAAACATGGTAATATTGGCTTATACCCAATTGGCTTATTTAATTTACTTAAGGCCCTAGTAAAGTGGTATCATGTGTACCCAGGGCCTGTAAATCAAATGCTGCTACTGGGCTAGCAGCACTGATTGTGCCACCCACTTCAGTAGCCCTTTAAACATGTCTCGGACCTGCCATTGCAGAGCTTATGTGTGCAGTTTAAACTGCCATTTTGAGCTGTCAAAATAAGGGCCAAATTTATCATTGTTGACGCAACGCTGCGTTGATCAGGGTTGCATCAGAACTATGTTCGCTGTGTTGCGGCATTTCCCTACGCCATGGATACGTCACATTTATGAAATACCGCCCCATGGTGCAGGGTCCCAGAATGCATCAAGTATTGTGACACAAATTTGTTGTCAATGGCGCAATGTGCCATAATGCAACTACTACTTACATGATGAAAAGTTGATTTGTGTGTCTTTAAACATCTATACATGCCACAAATCAGCATTGCATCACGCAGGAGTGCATGCTTGAAAAAGTAAACAAAGTAACACAATTTACAAAATCTATACAGCAAAATATAGAAGTATGGAAGGAGCCTCAGGAAGTCAGAAGGTCAACAGCCCTGACCCAGCAGACCTGCCAACATCCCATGGGAAAAGGAAGAGGAAGTCTAACTTCAATCAAAAGTAAATTGGCATACTTACCAGTGAGGTGATAAAGAATGAGCACATATTATTTGTCACATCCAAATTGCCATTATCAAAGAAGGATGTGATCTGGCGATCCTTAGAGGACAAGATAAAGTCCATTACGCAAACAAAAAGGACAGTACTTTACTGTAAAAAGAGGTAGCACAACTACAAACGTAGGACCAAAGAAAAACTGGCTTGGAACCTAAAGAAAGCCATGAGGACCGGAGGAGGTCCTGATGTCCAGGATGAGTTGGACCCATTGGAGGAGCAGGTGGCATTTTTCATTCCAACAGAGTTGGTAGCTATAGTGGAAGATCAGGACAGTGCTGATGTACAGGACCAGCAAGATGTACAGGGTGAGTGAAAACAAGGGCCTATGGACCAGATGTACGACCGTTTTTTGCGGTCGCAAAGGGGTTTTAGGCCCATTTGCGACCGCAAAAAACATGTGGCCAATGTACCAACCCTATTTTGCGAGTCGCTAATCAATTAGCGACTCGCAAAATAGGGTTAGTGACTCGCTATTAGGAAGGGGCATTCCAAGGGCGTCCCTTCCTAATTGCGACTCCAAAACCTATGTATGAATGTTTTGCGACCGCAATTGCGGTCACAAAACACTCTTAGTTTACCACCCTTATCTGAAGGGTGGTAAGGCACTCACAAATGGGAAGGGGTCCCCAGGGGACCACTTCCCCTTAGAAAATGCATGTGCAAATATTTTTTAAGGGCAGGCAGTGGTCCCAGGGACCACTGCCTGCCCTTAAAAATGAAACTGAAAAGTTTCATTTTTATTTTTTAAATGCATTCCGTTTTCAGTCCGCTGACCCCAGCAGGCCACTCACCCCTGGGAGTGCTAGCCAGGCATGCAATTTGCGACCCCATTGGGAATCGCAAACAGAGTCTCAGACACTGTTGTACATAGCATTTTGCATCTTGCAAATTGGGACTCGCAATTTGACGCAATTTGAGAGTCGCAAAATGCTATGATTGTACATCTGGCCCCATATCTTATGAAACTTACATGCATCACAAGCCAGCAATACACCTTGCTGTTCTGCACTGCATAAAAGGGAAAGGGCAGGAATGCCCCACGTATAACCTCATCCTTCACATAACTGTCCTTTCCTTGGGCAGTAGCAACATTTGCAGCCCAGTGCCAATTCAGGTCCCCTTGCACCATGACACAAGTGTGTTAGTGTTGGAGCTAGACAGACAAAAGTGTAATGTAATGTAGTGAGGCTTTGTAGAGGGTCAACTTGTCATCCAAGAGGGTATCTAGGCACTGAGTGGGTGCATACTCTGCAAGTAGGATCAGTTGAATAGCCAGATGTACCGTTTCTTGTGCAAATCAATAAGTATTTCAGCTGTCCTGATGTGCTAGGGGACGTCGTTCCGGGTGTATCCTGCCATGTAAGAGAACCCCCTACCTCCTATCTTGCTTCTATGGATATGGGGGTGTGGGTGAGTGCAAGAGCGGAGGTTCATGATTGGTTGGTGGAAGTGTAGATGGTGGCTGAGCTAGGTGGGGCCCTGGTAGTGTAGTGCCTTGTAGGTGTGGGTAAGCATCTTGAACTGGCAGTGTGACTGAATAGGGAGGCATTGTATTTTCCAGAGGTTGTTATTGTTATTGTTAATTGTGACTTATAGAGCGCTTAATACCAACAGGTCTCTAAGCGCTGCGAGAAGATCAGCTATAGTCCCAGAGTGAATGTTGTCTCTCAGTAGGGAGTGCTATGCCCAGGCTTCTATGAATAGTAATGTCTTCAATTTCTTCCTGAATGGAAGGAGGGCACTTTCGGAGTGAAGCTGGACAGGCAGCCTGTTCCATAATTGCGGGATGAGGACTGAGAAGGCTCGGCCCCCTTTGGTGGTGTAGTTGAACCGTGGACATTTTAGTAAGCCCTCCATGGAGGACCTTAGAGTACGGCCAGGCACGTATTTCACCAGGCGTTCTTTAATATATTTAGGCGCCTGCCCATATAGGGCTTTGTGTGTGATGCAGAGGCCTTTAAATCTAGACCTCTGTTTAATGGGAAGCCAGTGCAGTTGTTGCAGTAGGGGAGAGGCTCGAGTGCGTCTTGGCAACTTAAAGATTAGCCTTGCAGCATCGTTCATCACCACCTGGAGTTTGCCCAGCAATTTGTCGGGCAATCCGATGTAAAGTGAGTTCCCATAGTCAAGACGAGCCAGGATCAAGGCGGCCACCACCGTCCGCATGGTTGAGAAGGAGAGGATGGGAGATAGTTTCCTCAACTGTCTGAGTAGGACCACACATGTCCCGAACACAGCAGATACTTGATTGGCCAGTGACAGTTTGGCATCTATTTTAATGCCCAGACTTTTCACCACCAGAGCTGGAGGCAGAGTGTCTACCAGCTCAAGTGGCCAGTATTGGGAGGACCATTGGTTGCAGTCCGTAGTCACAGCCAATACCTCTGTAGTGTAGCTCCTATTTCCCTAATAGGCTCTGCGCATTGGAATAATATATCCTATAGGTTTGACATAGGACTACGGTCAGTATGTCCCTATCGAGTATATTAAACTTAATTACTTGTGCCAGCTAGCTCAGAGGCCACTAGAAACTCCTTGACAACAAGAAGGGAGTAGTTTCTGGCAGCCGCAAAACATGACCACTGTGTTTCCCTTTAGAATCAGAATGTGTCCCAGAGTCGTGGAAACAATAGATAACTATTTCACTCAGCTCAGTCGTGCATGCTTAGTTTTCTCCAAGTTACACAGAAGAAATAGACGGTTGTTTCAATAAAGGATTTATTGAACAGTCTTGTTTCTGGTGTAAGTAAAATGTGCTGTTACGATCACAAGACAGTATGCGAGATAAATAATGTACAGGGTGAGCAGTAGAAATAAATAATACTGCAATAGCATTATCTTTTAGTACATATGCATTTACATAAATAACACAGACTAAAAATGCGAGTACTCATACGATGCATTGCTAAGCTAGTTCTACCCCAATGTACTTAACCTAACCTAGGTGTAGGAAGAGGGAAGAAGTAGGTGAAGTATTCCTTACTATGGTATACTAAGAGTATGTTAAGTCTAGTATGCCTAGTATGCCAAGAGTCCCTCTAGGTTCTAGTCAGCTCAATACCTGAAGAATGAGAGAGGTAGGAATCTCTTTGCCAGACTCGAACTCCAACACCCCGCAAGGGAAGTCAGATCACTGGAAGCTGGAAGCTGGGCTCTCTGCGTGCAGGGATGACAGCGACTTCTCAGTGCGTCAGGCCTGGAAACGGGCTACTCTGAAGTCGAGGTCTCCTCTAGGTTACAGGGGCTGGGGAAGGTATATTTATACCTGAGAGCACCTAAGAATGTTAGCATTGACGTGAGTTGGACAGCGAAAGACGTCATGAATGAACCCCCTAAGGAATAATGGTTCATGCATAATGTATGAGTCCTTGAAGAAATCAATAGTCCTGGACTAGGGAAACTCCCTGAGCCTAAGGGTCTGTTCTTCATGAACTCGTTGTGACGTTAGGGTGGACGGATGTCAGAGACCATGCCTGTATTTGGAGTCATGGTTTAATGCCTAAATAAGGGCTGGGATTTTATGCCTATATAAGGGCAGGGCGAATTGTGCCTATATAAGGACATGATACTGGAAAGCCCGTTTATGGATACCCTAAGTGGAATACAACACCCACTCCTCTTTCGTGTGTACGATAATACTAAAATGCTAAACATTTAAAATGCTAAACATTAAAATGGAGTACCGCATATTTCTAAAAAAATTTCATAAAACCATTTAAAAAGGTATTTTTTTAAAAACCTATTAGAATGCAAAAGGTACTGTACATTTGAAGCATCGCTTTTCATTACAGGCATAAAGTTCGAAAATAAATGCAATTGGAATGAAATAAGCAGTAATATTTACATGTGACAAAAAATGATCGATAAGTTTCTCAAAAATCAAAGTCATTTCATGTCATGAAAATTAATGAACTGTTGTAGACACACAAGATGACTAAGTGTCCGTGGAAGTACCGCAAAGTCTGTATTATAAGGCTAGTTCTACTGTAAGCAGATCGATGTGCCATTTTCGTTCAAAAAAATGGGGAAAAAGTTCCATTTTGGTAGAGTTCCAAGTTGTTTAAAAATGAAGGCCAAATTGTCACTGCACCTCTGGAACACTGTATGCCGAATCAGAGTTAGTTCACGGGTCTGGTGTAAACATGAGATCATCTATTTCAATAGACAAAACATCATCCACTGTTGTCGGTGTCAGTTGGAACACCTCGTGTAGTAGATTAATTGCACAGAGATGGGAAGCATTGCTTCCAGCATAGGTTGCCTCTGCAATGTTCACGTCCGTTGTTACCTGTGTGCCTGGAGTTCTTTCTCGTACCTCAGCAGCAGCCGGAAGCGTCTGTGAGATCTCAATGAATGCTGACATCAGGATAGGAAGCCTCTGGGGACAACACAGAGCATGGGCCGTTATCGGGTCCAGTAGAGTATCGACATCCGTTGGCGTTGTTGATGGAAATGTTAGACATGTGTCCAACACGCATTGTTCACCGCATAGCAGGCATCGTAGAACAGGTAAGATGCAATCTTGACAGATTGGTCTGAATGACAAGAACCAAGTTGTATTAAGGTCCCGTAGACGAGTCATGCCCAAAAGCTTTACTATTTGCTCACGGCACTTTCGTTCAAGGAGAGCTTTCTCCAGTTCGCTCGGAGTGATGTCTGCGAATAGGCTGGCCATAGCGCAATAGCAGGAAGAGAAATAGAATCCCGGCAACAAGTGCTAGAATTAATGGTATGCCACCAAACACCGAATGTGCAAAGTTCGGGATGATTCCGAGTATTGCCTGGAAAGGTGCTAACAGACCTGAGCAGATGCTCTTAAATACATGTACAATTCCTGTTGTATCAGACATGTTGAAGATACGTGATATCATTTCTACGAAATGTATAGGGCAGTTTGTACGTATTAAAGTCTGTATCTCAGCCGAAGTCCTTGCAACTTGTAGATCATAGGTTTCTTTGGCCGAGGTCAAAGGCACTGTTTGCTGTAAAAGCATGGCTTTCATTCTGCTTAGAGTATCAAATCTTATAAAAGAGACGTTCAGCGAAGGCCATAGAGGCGACTCCCTGACTGTGTCTATTGGGGAAACAATACTTGCATACAGCAAGTGACCCTGGAGTTGACCGTTACTAGATATGGGATGCCTGGCAGCATTCCGCAGCAGCTCTGATCATTCAACATGAGGTAACTCCCATTAGAAAGTTGTCCAAACGCTGGATTAATCACAGCAGCTGGAGTACCCTGCTGATGGCAAGACAAATTTTCCACTGAACCATTACAAGCCCCGTGCAAGGAAATGTCTTGACATATAAGTGAACCACTCAGTGCAAGTTTACAGTTTGAACCGCTCAAAAACACTTCACGATCCCCACTCCAACATCTATATGTGTACAGTAAATCCCAAGATGTCTTAATGTATTCCTTACCCAACCTTTCATATTTGCCTGCTTGCATTTGTCTGAGGCAATACTGAAACTGAAAAGTACTCACAGGTAATGTTATTTTGTCATGAATAAGCCATTCTGTAGCTGGTTTTTCTGCCACTGTGAATGGTAACTTTTCCAGTTTTTCAATGCTCAGCACTGTATACTTTGCTCCTCTTTGTGCCAGTTCGATCTGTTTATCAGTTAGATTGTATTCTGCAAACAGAGCCGTTGTGTTGATGAAACGCCAAGGCGCATAGCCCGCTCGCAAAGATTGCAGCGTCCAGCTTAATAACATAATAGAACCTAATTGAGATTGGCCTTGTTGTAACACCCGCAAATCTTGTTCTAGAATGTCGATAGCAGAGGATACAATGCCATCCAATGAATATATTCTGGAGGACAAAGTTGTTAACCCATTGTCGACCACAGAGAGTGTTTTCTCTAAATTAAGACGATCAAGTTCACGTATTCGTTCTGCGGCCTCTATCTGTGATACCTTCCAAGCTTCATTATAAGCAGCATAAATGCCGGCATATATGAAACGTTTTTGACGCGGTTTTCTTGGTCCAAGCAAGAATTCCCTAAGGTCTGCGTCCTTTTTAAGTAAGGTTAAGTGTTGTTTCACATCCTGCAGTGTAGACCTATGCAGCCAATCGAGGCATAATGTTCCTACACTGTATGTTGTTACTACCCCCGGATGTTGTCTTTGGACATATCTTGGGTCTGGCCTATGAATAGTAAAGCCCTGAGTTTTATTCAGGAATCTTTCCTGACAGTTATTCGTCTCTGTGGGCAAGATCAACCATTTTTTCCAATCAGGATTAGATCTGTTGAGTTGTAGTATATTGTCAACTGTCACCACTGCCTTTGTATTATTTTCACTGGCAGGTGCTGGTACAGAAGGTGTGTTCATCTCTTTTATCTTGGCTAAATCCAAGACAAGATGTTTGTTGGATAGTTTCATTCAAAAACATTATTTGTTCAGGGATGATGCAGGCTCTAAATAAAGCTTCTATCCCCTGCACTTGCCAATCTTTAGTACCCCACACAGTTTTTGTGTCAATTGTGTCTTTCCAAAAGTCGAAACCCTGTCTAGACAGTTGGGCATTAACCCCTTCCGTGCTCATGACGACCTCAGCTCGTCATGCTGCGCGGTAGCGCTGTGCGCATGACGAGCTGAGCTCGTCACGACCCCACCCGCGATCGGAATGTCCAGCACACGAGCGGAATTCCGATCGCGGTCAAGGGGTTAAAAAATGCAGAATAAATCGGTTTTGTATTTGTTAACATAATTTTCAGTCCTGTCTTGTTTACATTTTTATAGTAAAACATTTCTGGATCAGATGTGTTGTAACCTGAAAAATATGGAAACTTACTAGCAAATGTTTTTGAACAACCTTTAGGTGGTGTAGGACAATGTTCCCATTGGTTAAACATAAACACATTTCTTGGATCTGCAGATTTATGCAAATAATGATGACCATAGTGATTAAAACAATACATTTGTTCATAGTCTGATGAACCCTCTAAATATTCATATTTAGAAAATGCAGCAGATTTTTCTAGGTCAAACATTATGTCGTTCACAGTCTCAAAGTCCCAATCATCTGAATAGGTACTGGACGTAATTAGATTATTGTTAGTGAAATTTTAAACAAATGTGGAATGTTCAATTGTTCATTCGGGCCGACGATATCTTAATCTGTTGTGTCCCACACTATACCATCCTGTATAGGAACAGCTG
>CAWUFW010027215.1:0-28242 GCA_963921515.1 Calotriton arnoldi | reverse complement strand
GACCAGATCTTCAGTTTTCTAGCTATAAAATGGAAAACCGTCGATATGGACCTGGGGGCATTGTATGTCGCATTTATAGATTTTCACGCAGCTTTTGATCTCGTCCCCAGGATGAAACTCTGGGATGTCCTTAGGAAAATAGGAGTCCCTATAGGTCTCTTGTTGCTGATCGTGAATTTGTATACAGATAAATTTGCTCGGGGGTATTTTTATCCGTTTTACTTGTTTTTACTTACTCGCTGCACTTTGATTGTGATACTGATAGGAGCTGTGTTAAAGCTCCGGGGGGGCAGTCTTAGCGTATTTTGCACAGGGAATTGGTTACTCTTAGTCAGCGGTCCAGTAGTTGGACGCTGAAGCTCACGCCCACGCTACAAAAGGGCTTGATGACGCGACCCCGCAGCGGACGTGCCACTGGCGCGCTAAAGGCAAGCCCGTCTGCGCCCGTCCGGGACCAGGGGCCACAACCCCTGCTGGTTTTTTTACGGACAAGTATGTAAATACATCAGACCAGCTAAAAAAACTTAGAGGGAGAACTTATAGGAAGTGTTTGCATTCCATTTCCGTTCTCAGCGATGATTCTCACTGCTCCCATTGTTCTTTTAAATTTTGCCCATTTGTCAAACCACATGCTGTTAGCCTCTCTCAGGAATCGCTCAAAATGCTCCTACTTAATTGCAGGTCAATTCCCAAGCATTCCACTGAAATTTTTATGATACTGGAGGAAGAGCGCCCGGACGCGTTGTTTTTAACTGAGACCTGGCTCAATAGCGAGTCCAACCACGGCATCGCCATCATATATAAAACTGGATTAAAATGCCGCACCTCTGTACTACCCCTACCCAATTGTGAGAACCTCTCATTTGCAATTGGATTCTCACCTACTTGTACTTTCTCAGGTATTCTAATCTATCGGCCTCCGGGTGCCTATGGACATTTCTGTAAATCCCTCCCTGATATGGTAGCTAATTTAGCCAGCTCACCCTCCAATTTTACACTATTAGGTGATTTTAATCTTCATTTTGATGACCCTCGCATCTAGCCACTTCCGAGTTGGCTAATGATCTTGCAGCATTCCAGCTTAAACAAAACGTTAGTGGTCCCACCCATCTGAAAGGCCATCTACTTTATCCCATCTTCTCTAATATTGAGGAATTATTGGTAAAGGACCCTGTGCCAGTGCCCTGGTCTGACCACTTTCTAATTCCTTTTACCTGGTCACCTTGGGTCCCTTCCCCGCCGGCTACTACGTCCAGAAGACAGACACGTTTATGGTCAAAACTTCCGCTGGAACACTGGGCATTAACTCTGGAAAATACCAAACCGACACGAGACCTCAATCCTATTAGTGCTAATGACAAGTTTAACAATTGGATTGAGTCATCGCTAAATCAGGTCCTCCCCAAAAAGTGGATTCATAATACTGCTGGAGCTAACAGAACAGCATGGTATTCCCCTAAGCTCCATGAGCTTAAACAAATCTGTAAGAAACGGGAAAGAATATGGAGAAAGGATTACTCCCTGTTAATAAAATTAAATACAGGGAAGCCATTAAAATTTATAAAGAAGAAATTAAATCCGTACAAGCATCATATTATGAAGAGAGAATTACCCTGGCATCGAATTCTCCCAGCGAAATTTTTCGCATTGCAAAAAAGCTCCTTAAGCCATCCCCTCCCCCTATGGCCTCTGATGATGCTCCCTCACGCTGCAATAAATTGGCAGAGTTTTTTCTTAATAAAATCCAAGAAACCTATACCTCCTACCCCCAGGTGGTCCACCAGAATATCTTATTACCGCTGGATAGAGTGCCCCAGCCCACCGAGCACTCTTTGGAGGAAATCCCCCCCTTAACCCAGAGCTGCTATGAAGTATTTCAGCTCGGGTAAAATCTGGCTCACCTAGAGACTCGGCACCACCGTCCATCCTGAACCAAGTTTTTGATACAGTTTCCCCAGTGATACTGGAACTGATTAATGCCTCGTTCTTGACGGGAGTGGCACCTTCGCCTTGGAAATGCGCCATGGTGAAGGCACTGTTAAAAAACCGAGTCTCGACCCTGATCTTCTGGGGAACTATCGCCCCATTTCACTTCTGCCAGGGATCAGTAAGATCGCCGAGAAGCACGTTAACTCAACCCTTTCTACTTTTCTGGAGTCTCATAGTTACCTTCACCCCTCAGACTGGATTTCGACCCCAACAAGGCACTGAGACCGCCCTCCTAGCAGTGGTTGAAGAGATTAAGAAAATCTTAGACGGGGGAGGCAGCGCAGCCATCATTCTTTTGGATCTCAGTGCTGCTTTCGACACTGTCAGAAGCTAAAATGAGAGCATATTTTCTGTAAATTCACATTATCTTTCTCAGTCATGTGAGAATGAAGTCTGACATTCTCAGTAAAACATGTACATCCAACAAGGGCAGAGACTGTCAGTTGATTCCTTTGTGTTCTACTGCAGCTTCCCAGAGTGTTCTAAAGAACAACTAGAGTGCTAACAGCCTTACTTATGACAAAAGTATGGCACACCTGAAGCCATCTTGATTGGAATAAACTGGTAACACTTAAAACATTTAATTTAAAAAGGAACAAAATGATGGGGTTCATTTTGTCATAGAAATTATGGTTAGTGCTATAGAAAGAAAAATTAGGACGTTTCAAGTGAGATCTCAAATATCTTCCTGTTATATTTCAACAGGAGCAGCCTGTCAGTTGATGCCTTTGTATTCTACTGCAGCTTCCCAGAGTGTTCTAAAGAACAACTATAGTGCTAACAGCCTTACTTATGACAAAAGTATGGCACACCTGAAGCCATCTTGATTGGAATAAACTGGTAACACTTAAAACATTTAATTTAAAAAGGAACACAATGATGGGGTTCATTTTGTCATAGAAATTATGGGTAGTGCTGTAGAAAGAAAAATTAGGACATGTTTCAAGTGTGATCTCAAATATCTTCCTGTTATATTTCAACAGGAGCAGCCTGCCAGTTGATGCCTTTGTGTTCTACTGCAGCTTCCCAGAGTGTTCTAAAGAACAACTAGAGCGCTAACAGCCTTACTTATGACAAAAGTATGGCACACCTGAAGCCATCTTGATTGGAATAAACCGTTAATACTTAAAACATTTAATTTAAAAAGGAACAAAATGAGGGGTTCTTTTGAAATAGAAATGATGGTTAGTGCTGCAGAAAGAAAAATGAGGGCATGTTTTAAGTGAGATCTCAAATCCTCTTCTATTTCATTAGAAAATTCTGACATGCAGACTGAAACAATCACTTTCAATACCAGCAGCAGACTTCCAGTTAACTCCCTGGTGAGTAGTAGCTTTACTACAGTGATCTAATGAGCAACTAGAGTGCTAAGATTCTGAATTTATGGCAAATGTGAGACACATCTGAATGCCTTCTTGATGGAATCAAAGTAAAAAACTGAAAGCATTTCCTACTGAGGAGACTGCAGTAAATGAGGAAATTAGGAAACTTCATAACAAAGAAGTCTTCCAAGATGGCCACCAGCGAAAAAGAGCCCAAATGTAGCACAAATATTACCCAGATGTAGCCCACATATAGCCCAATGACAAAAGTGTGCAAAACACTTTTTATTTTTAGTTTTTTTGCAGTTTTATGTAGGGCAGACTGGTCAGGTATTGGGGCGTTGCATCTTAAAACATGAACCCCTACAATACAAAAACACCACTGCACTACCCTAAACCCTAAAACACTACCCCCAGCATGACCCCCTACACTACACAAGCACCACTGCACTATCCTAAACCCTAAAACACTACCCCCAGCATGACCCCCTACACTACACAAACACCACTGCACTACCCTAAACCCTAAAACACTACCCCCAGCACGACCCCCTACACTACCCAAACACCACTGCACTAACCTAAATCCTAAAACACTACCCCCAGCACGACCCCCTACACTACCCAAACACCACTGCACTACCCTAAAACATGACCCCTACACTACACAAACACCACTGCACTACCCTAAACCCTAAAACACTACCCCCAGCACGACCCCCTACACTACACAAGTACCACTGCACTACCCTAAACCCTAAAACACTACCCCCAGCACGACCCCCTACACTACACAAACACCACTGCACTACCCTAAACCCTAAAACACTACCCCAGCACGTTCCCCTACACTACCCAAACACCACTGCACTAACCTAAATCCTAAAACAATACCCCCAGCACGACCCCCTACACTACCCAAACACCACTGCACTACCCTAAACCCTAAAACACTACCCCCAGCACGACCCACTACACTGCCCGAACACCACTGCACTGCCCTAAACCTTGAAACACCACCCCCAGCACGACCCCCTACACTGCCCAAACACCACTGCACTGCCCTAAATCCTGAAACACTACCTCCAGCAAGACCCCCTACACTGCCCGAACACCACTGCCCTAAACCCTGAAACATCACCCCCAGCAAGACCCCCTACACTGCCCAAACACCACTGCCCTAAACCCTGAAACACCACCCCCAGCACGACCCCCTACACTGCCCGAACACCACTGCAGTGCCCTAAACCCTGAAACACCACCCCCAGCACGACCCCCTACACTGCCCGAACACCACTGCTCTGCCCAAAACCCTGAAACACCAGCCCCAGCACGACCCCCTACACTGCCCGAACACCACTGCACTGCCCTAAACCCTGAAACACCACCCCCAGCACGACCCCCTACACTGCCTGAGCATCACTGCACTGCCCTAAACCCTGAAACACCAGCCCCAGCACGACCCCCTACACTGCCCGAGCACCACTGCACTGCCCTAAACCCTGAAACACCAGCCCCAGCACGACCACCTACACTGCTCGAACACCACTGCACTGCCCAAAACCCTGAAACACCAGCCCCAGCACGACCCCTACACTGCCCGAACACCACTGCACTGCCCTAAACCGTGAAACACCAGCCCCAGCACGACCCCCTACACTGCCCGAACACCACTGCACTGCCCTAAACCCTGAAACACCAGCCCCAGCACGACCCCCTACACTGCCCGAACACCACTGCACTGCCCTAAACACTGAAACACCACCCTGTGCACGACCCCTACACTGCCCGAACACCACTGCACTGCCCTAAACCCTGAAACACCACCCCCAGCACGACACCCTACACTGCCCGAACACCACTGCACTGCCCTAAACCCTGAAACACCACCCCCTGCACGACCCCTACACTGCCCGAACACTACTGCACTGCCCTAAATCCTGAAACACCATCCCCAGCACGACCCCCTACACTGCATGAACACCACTGCACTGCCCTAAACCCTGAAACACTACCCCCAGCAAGACGCCCTACACTGCTCGAACACCACTGCCCTAAACCCTGAAACACCACCCCCAGCAAGACCCCGTACACTGCCCGAACACCACTGCACTGCCCTAAACCCTGAAACACCAGCCCCAGCACGACCCCTACATTGCCCGAACACCACTGCACTGCCCTAAACCCTGAAACACCACCCCCTGCACGACCCACTACACTGCCCGAACGCCACTGCACTGCCCTAAACCCTGAAACACCACCACCAGCACGACCCCCTACACTGCCTGAACACCACTGCACTGCCCTAAACCCTGAAACACCACCCCTGCACGACCCCCTACACTGCCCGAACACTACTGCACTGCCCTAAACCCTGAAACACCACCCCCAGCATGACCCCCTACACTGCACGAACTGCACTGCCCTAAACCCTGAAACACTACCCCCAGCAAGACCCCCTACACTGCCCGAACACCACTGCACTGCCCTAAACCCTGAAACATCACCCCCAGCAAGACCCCCTACACTGCCCGAACACCACTGCCCTAAACCCTGAAACACCACCCCAGCAAGACCCCCTACACTGCCCGAACAACACTGCACTGCCCTAAACCCTGAAACACCACCCCCAGCACGACCCCCGACACTGCCCGAACACCACTGCTCTGCCCAAAACCCTGAAACACCAGCCCCAGCACGACCCCCTACACTGCCCGAACACCACTGCACTGCCCTAAACCCTGAAACACCACCCCCAGCACGACCCCCTACACTGCCCGAACACCACTGCACTGCCCTAAACCCTGAAACACCCCCCCAGCACGACCGCCTACACTGTCTGAAAACCACTGCACTGCCCTAAACCCTGAAACACCAGCCCCAGCACGACCCCCTACACTGCCCGAACACCACTGCACTGCCCTAAACCCTCAAACACCAGCCCCAGCACGACCCCCTACACTGCCCGAACACCACTGCACTGCCCTAAACCTTGAAACACCAGCCCCAGCAAGACCCCCTACACTGCCCGAACACCACTGCACTGCCCTAAACCCTGAAACACCAGCCCCAGCAAGACCCCTACAATGCCCGAACACCACTGCACTGCCCTAAACCCTGAAACACCACCCCCAGCAAGACCCCTACACTGCCCGAACACCACTGCACTGCCCTAAACGCTGAAACACCAGCCCCAGCAAGACCCCCTACACTGCGCGAATACCATTGCACTGCCCTAAACCCTGAAACACCACCCCCAGCAAGACCCCCTACACTGCCCGAACACCACTGCACTAAACCCTGAAACACCACCCCCAGCAAGACCACCTACACTGCCCGAACACCACTGCACTGCCCTAAACCCTGAAACACCACCCCCAGCACGACACCCTACACTGCCCGAACACCACTGCACTGCCCTAAACCCTGAAACACCACCCCCAGCACGACCCCTACACTGCCCGAACACCACTGCACTGCCCTAAACCCTGAAACACCACCCCTGCACGACCCCCTACACTGCCCGAACACCACTGCACTGCCCTAAACCCTAAAACACTTCCCCCAGCATGACCCCCTACACTGCCTGAACACCACTGCACTGCCCTAAACCCTGAAACACCACCCCCAGCACGACCCCCTACACTGCCCGAACACCACTGCACTCCCCTAAACCCTGAAACACCAGCCCCTGCACGACCCGCTACACTGCCCGAACACCACTGCACTGCCCTAAACCCTGAAACACCACCCCCAGCACGACCCCCTACACTGCCCGAACACCACTGCACTGCCCTAAACCCTGAAACACCACCTCCAGCACAACCCCCTATACTGCCTGAACACCATTGCTCTGCCCTAAACCCTGAAACACTGCCCCCAGCAAGACCCCTTACACTGCCCGAACACCACTGCACTGCCCTAAACCCTGAAACATCACCCCCAGCAAGACCCCCTACACTGCCCGAACACCACTGCCCTAAACCCTGAAACACCACCCCCAGCACGACCCCCTACACTGCCCGAACACCACTGCACTGCCCTAAACCCTGAAACAGCAGCCCCAGCACGACCCCCTACACTGCCCGAAAACCACTGCACTGCCCTAAACCCTGAAACACCACCCCCAGCACAACCCCCTATATTGCCCGAACACCACTGCACTGCTCTAAACCCTGAAACACCACCCCCTGCACAACCCCTACACTGCCCAAACACTAATGCACTGCCCCAAACCCTGAAACATCACCCCCAGCACGACCCCCTACACTGCCCGAACACCACTGCCCTAAACCCTGAAACACCACCCCCAGCAAGACCCCCTACACTGCCCGAACACCACTGCACTGCCCTAAACCCTGAAACATCACCCCCAGCAAGACCCCCTACACTGCCCGAACACCACTGCACTGCCCTAAACCCTGAAACACCACCGCCAGCAAGACCCCTACACTGCCCAAACACCACTGCACTGCCCTAAACCCTGAAACACCAGCCCCAGCACGACCCCCTACACTGCCCGAACACCACTGCACTGCACTGCCCTAAACCCTGAAACACAACCACCAGCACGACCCCCTACACTACCCGAACACCACTGCACTACCCTAAACCCTAAAATACTCCCCCAGCACGACTCCCTACACTACCCGAACACAACTGCACTGCCCTAAACCCTCAAACACTCCCCCAGCACGACCCCCTACACTATCCGAACACCACTGCACTGCCCTAAACCCTAAAACACTCCCCCAGCACGACCCCCTACACTACCCGAACACCACTGCACTGCCCTAAACCCTAAAACACTTCCCCCAGCATGACCCCCTACACTACCCAAACACCACTGCACTGCCCAAAACCCTGAAACACTACCCCCCCGCATGACCCCTACACTACCCGAACACCACTGCCCTAAACCCTGAAACACCACCCCCAGCAAGACCCCCTACACTGCCCGAACACCACTGCACTGCCCTAAACCCTGAAACACCACCCCCAGCATGACCCCCTACACTGCCCGAACACCACTGAACTACCCTAAACCCTAAAACACGACCTCCTACACTACACAAACACCACTGCACTACCCTAAACCCTAAAACACGACCCCCTACACTACACAAACACCACTGCACTACCCTAAACCCTAAAACACTACCCCCTACACTACACAAACACCACTGCACTACCCTAAACCCTAAAAAATTACCCCCAGCACGAACCCCTACACTACCCAAACACCACTGCACTACCCTAAACCCTAAAACAATACCCCCAGCAGTACCCCCTACACTACCTAAACACCACTGCACTACCCTAAAGCACAAGTTACTAACTTGTGTAACAATATATCTGTAAGAGACAGTAGTTAGTGACAGATTCCTTACCTTAGAATATCCCCAGGCGTCAGGCTGGATCCGGAAAGTTTTTTGCGTAGCAGTACCCTTGCGCGTCGGTAGGCGGCGTCGTGCGGCTCCGCGTCCGTCGTCGGCGTCGTGATCGCCGGGATGACGTCGCGGAAGGTACTTAGGCGCCGCCCTTCGCGCTGACGTCAGTTCTGTACACGACTTTCCGCGCCAGGAACGCAGAGCCATGCAAGAAGCTGACATAGGTGTCTGAAAAATACTAGGGCCCTGAAAGGGATGTCCTTAACCCTAGAAATCAGTTCGCAGAACGGGAGGATGGGTGGGGCGGTAGGAATCTGTCACTAACTACTGTCTCTTACAGATATATCGTTACACAAGTTAGTAACTTGTGCATCTGAAAGAGACACGTTAGTGACAGATTCCTTACCTTAGAATAGATACCCCAGCAATACCAACCCCGGTGGTGGGTCTGCGAACAAAGATCAGACAAGGAAGTCCTGGAGGACAGAACGGCCAAAGAAGCCGTCCCTCCGGACCTGACTGTCAAGGCAGTAATGCTTTGTAAACGTGTGCAGCGAGGCCCACGTAGCTGCCTGACAGATAACCGGCAGCGGAACACCGCGGCCCAAGGCCGTGGTAGCAGCCGTTGCCCTGGTGGAATGGGCACGCAGCCCAACAGGAGGCTCCTTCTTAGCCAAAGAATAGCAGGTCTTGATGCACAAGGTAACCCAGCGGGATATGGTCCTCTTGTGCACCGCCCAACCTTTTTTGGCGCCCACGTAGCCAACAAAGAGCTGGTCATCCACCCGGAAGTGTTTTGTGCGGTCAATATAGAAGGAGAGCGCACGTTTTGGGTCCAGACGGTGGAGCCTCTCTTCCTCTCTGGAAGGATGCGGAGGCGGAAAGAAGGTGGGCAAAGTGATGGTCTGCCCAATGTGGAAAGCAGTAACCACCTTTGGCAAGAAGGACGGACGCGTCCGAAGAACAACCTTGTCTGGATGAACAGACAGAAAGGGAGGTTTGCAAGATAGCGCCTGGAGCTCACTCACCCGCCGAGCGGAGGTGATGGCCACCAGAAAGGCTGTCTTCAGAGTCAGAAGACGAAGAGGACAGTTATGTAGAGGCTCAAAGGAGCGCACATTAAAAAGGTAAGAACCAAGTTCAAGTCCCACTGAGGCATCACAAACGGAACAGGAGGGAAGAGGTGAGTAATGCCTTTTAAGAACCTGTTAACAACAGGGGACTTGAAAAGGGAGGGCTGATCAGGGAGCCTGAGGAAGGCCGAGATAGCACAAAGATAACCCTTGATGGTACCCAGGGCAGAACCCTGTTGGGCCAGAGAGAGAAGGAACAGAAGGACCTCAGAAAGAGGGGCAGAAAGGGATTCACAGCCTTTGCTGTGCACCATGCCACAAATTTGTTCCACCTGCAGGCGTATACCACCTTAGTGGAGGGACGCCTGGCTGCCAGAATCACATCACAAACTTCGGGAGGCAAGTCGAAAGGAATCAGCTGCCGCCGCTCAATCTCCACGCAAGCAGGTGTAGACTGGACAGGTTCGGGTGGAGGACCGTCCCCTGCTGCTGCGACAGAAGATCCTCCCGAAGAGGCAGACGGATCGGGGGATCTACGCTCATATTGAGTAGCTCGGGATACCAAACTCTTCGAGCCCAGTCCGGAGCCACAAGAATGACTTGGGCCCGGTCGTGCCGAATCTTCTTCAACACTCTGGGTAGAAGTGGTATAGGCGGAAAGGCGTACAACAGACCGCAACTCCACTCGCGACGAAAAGCGTCGCCGAGCGAGTGCCGCCTTGGAAATTCCAACGCGCAGAACTGATGACATTGCGCGTTCTCTTCGGTGGCGAATAGATCTAACCAAGGCTCTCCCCACTGTAGAAAGAGTCCTTGCGCCACTTCCGAGTGAAGACGCCATTCGTGATCCATCATGCACCTGCGGCTGAGTTCGTCCGCCCTGGCGTTCAGGGAACCTGCCAGGTGTTGAACCATCAGGAACATGCCCTGATGTTCCAGCCATGTCCAGAGGCGCAGAGCCTCCTGACAAAGGGTCCAAGACCCCACCCCGCCCTGTTTGTTGCAGTACCACATGGCGGTGGTGTTGTCTGTGAACACCTGCACTACCTTCCCTTTGACAGAGGGAAGGAATGCCTTGAGTGCAAGTCGGATCGCCCGGAGCTCCAGAAGGTTGATATGGAGCTGGGACTCCGCCGGAGACCAGAGGCCTCTGATCTCCGCCTCTCCCATGTGACCGCCCCATCCCAGAAGGGACGCGTCCGTCACAACTGTATGCTCTGGCTGGGGAAGGGAGAGGGATCTGCCCATGACCCATTGCCGGTTCGAGAGCCACCACTGCAACTGTTTTGCAGTTCCCTCCGAGATCTGGACGTGATCGGACAGGTTGCCCTGGTGCTGCGCCCACTGGAACTTCAGGTCCCACTGCAGAGCCCGCATATGCCATCTGGCATGATTGACCAGCAGGATGCAGGAGGCCATGAGGCCCAGCAGCCTCAGGGTCATCCGTACCGAAACCCAGGATAAAGGCTGAAAGATCGGAATCATAGCCTGAATATCCCGGACTCGCCGTTCGGGAGGATAGGCCCGAAACTGCGTCGTGTCCAGAACTGCTCCGATGAAAAGGAGCTGTGGAGAAGGAATCAGATGCGACTTCGGCACATTGATGGAGAACCCCAGTGAGTGCAGGAGTTCGGCCGTAGTCTGGAGGTGGGAGACGACTGCCTGGGACGAGCCCGCCTTCAGCAGCCAGTCGTCGAGGTAGGGGAAGACTGAAACCCCTGCCCGGCGCAGATGAGCTGCGACCACCGCCATCACTTTCATGAACACCCGAGGGGCACTGGTAAGGCCAAAGGGGAGCACGGTGAACTGAAAATGCTCGGGGCCTACCGTGAACCGAAGGTAACGCCGGTGGGCCGGCAGGACGGGGATGTGGAAATATGCGTCCTGCAAGTCCAACGCTACCAACCAGTCTCCAGGGTCGAGGGCAGTCAAGACCTGAGCTAGGGTGAGCATCTTGAACTTCTCCTTCCGGAGGAAGCGATTGAAGTTCCGGAGGTCCAAGATAGGACGCATGTCCTCCTTGTCCTTCTTGGGCACCAGGAAGTAGTGGGAGTAGCAACCACGCCCTACTTCTGGGGTCGGAACATGCTCGATGGCCCTCTTGGCCAAGAGGGCCGTGACTTCCTTCTGCAGAAGTACCAAGTGATCCCCTGACATGCGGTGGAATTGAGGTGGCATGGCTGGGGGGTGGACTTGAAGGGGAGGGAGTAGCCCCTTTGGACAATGTCCAAGACCCACCTGTCCGAGGTGATGGTACGCCAGTGGGGAAGGTGATGGCGGACCCTGCCCCTACTGGCGTGCTGTGCACCTGAAAGGAGGGACTAGGAGGGTTTGGAGGCCGCGGACGGGTTGGAGGTGGTGGCCTGACCCGCACGCTGGTTGCCCGATCCGCCACGGCGGAATCCACGTCCTCGGCCACGCGAAGACGCCTGCTGCGCGGGCCGGTGGCTGGGCTGCTGACGTGAAGGGCGCCCCTACCGTGGCCACGATAGGGGCGAAAAGCAGAAGTCAGCGGAGGGCGTGTAGCAGAAAGGCCCAGGGACTTGGCAGTAGCCCGTGAGTCCTTAAAGCGCTCCAACGCATGGTCTGCTTTGGACCCAAAAAGACCGACTCCATCAAAGGGCATGTCCATGAGAGTATTCTGGACATCCACTGAAAAACCAGTGGTTCTCAGCCAGGCGTGGCGTCGCAGCGCCACCGTCGTTGCAATAGACCTGCCCAGCGAGTCGGCGGTATCAAGGCCACATCGTATCGTGTATTTGGCCGCATCCCTTCCTTCCGCAATGGCGCGGGAAAGCAGTGTCTGGACCTCCTCAGAACACTGGGGCAAAACATTCACCACCGAATCCCACAAGGAGTGGGTATATCGGCCCAAAAGACAAGCGGTGTTGATGGACCGCAAGCCAGCACTGGAGGAAGAAAAACCCTTCTTCCCAAATTGATCCAGGCGTTTGGATTCCCTATCCGGAGGGGCGGTAGGGAAGGCGGTTTGGGAAGCGGAGGCTTGGACAACCAAGCTCTCAGGAGTGGGGTGGACAGAGAGAAACAGGGGGTCGCCCGGAGCTGGGCGATGGCGTCGGGACACGTTCCTATCCACAGGAGCCCCTGTGTTGGGCTTGGACCAGGCGCCCAAAAGAACGTCAGTGAGGGCGTCGTTAAACGGCAGCACAGTCTCCGTAGAGGAGGCTGCCGGCTGAAGCACCTCTGTCAAGAGATTAGTCTTGACCGCCACAGTAGGGAGTTGGAGATGTAAGGCTCCAGCCGCCCTACGCAACACCGTTGCAAAATTGGCTCCCTCCTCCGTAGCCACGGGAGGAGACAGCATGCCAGTGTCAGGGGAAGTATCTAGACCACTGGCATCCCTTAGACCCTCTGTCCAGTCCTCATCGTACTGACACTGTTGTGCCAGAGGGTCATCAGACCCCTCCCAGTCCTCCTGGTCCTCCTCTGGTTCAAAATAAGGGGGAGGAGGGACATTTGGGATCCAAGGTCTCATCGGCGCCGGAACCGGCGTCGAGCGACGTCGGTCCGGGTCCATGTCCGGAGCCGGAAGGAACTGGGGGACGACGCCGCCCGGAGCCCCAGGCGGCATCGAGAACGGCACTGGAGACATCGGCGCCGGCGGAGGTGTCGTTAGGTCGACCGGCGTCGATGGGGGTTGTGGAGCCGGGATCGAGGCCGGGGCCGGAGCCGGGATCGAGGCTGGAGGCACGGGCGACGCCGGGGCCGTCGGCGACGCCGGAGCAACCCTATCAGGGCCCGCGGGGCCCGAAGGCGCACCGGAGGGACGTGGAGGCCCGAAGAGGCGGGCCATGGCCGACAGGAATTCCTGTACTTGGGCCGGATCCGCCCCCGAACCCGGGAAGGACGGGTATTGCGGGGGCGACTCCACAGGCATGTCCGGGGCCGCGGGGCGGGGACGGTGCCGGGAGGGGCCTCAGCCGAGTCGCGAGACCGGCGAGGCGAAGTCCTAGAGCGACGATGCTTTTGGACTTTTTGTGTTTGGACTTACCGGACGAAGAAGACTTCAATGCCGACGACCGGTGTGGACTCCGCGATCGACCCCTGGACCTCTCACGCGACCGGGGCTTGCGCGGAGCCGAATGCCGGGCCTCTAGGAGCTTTCGAGACCGCTCTCGCAAAGCTTTCGGGTTGAGGGCCCGGCAGTCGGAACAAGACTCCGTGTCGTGGCCTCGGCCGAGGCAGAAGAGACACTCCCGATGCGGGTCTGTGATGGACATCATCCGAGCACAGGCGCCGCAACGTTTAAACCCGGGCATCCCTACGACACCTTGAAGTCGATTGAAGAAAAACAGTGAAAAATTCACCAAAAAAGTTTGGTCAAAAAATGACCAGGGCACTGCTCTTCCCGGATCTGCGCTTGCTGGCGCGGAAAAGAAGAACTGACGTCAGCGTGCAGGGGCGGCGCCTAGGTACTGCCCGCGACGTCATCCCGGCGATCACGACACCGACGACGGACGCAGAGCCGCACGACGCCGCATACCGACGCGCAAGGGTACTGCTACGCAAAAAACTTTCCGGATCCAGCCTGACGCCTGGGGATATTCTAAGGTAAGGAATCTGTCACTAACGTGTCTCTTTCAGATACACCCATACACACACTCACCCACCCATACAGTCCATCACAGATGCACTCTTGAAACCATGCACCCAGTGAATCACCCACTGATACATCTATGTGCAGTCACACACACCCCATCCACACAAACACTCAGGCACCCATACAGATACTCAGACAACCAATCAATAACTCATATAGACACTCATGTAGCTATTTACAAACCCATGCAGCCACTTACACACCAACAGACAGGCTCCCGTCCTGCCATAGCAAACTACAGTGTCCCGGGGGTAGGCACCCCGGGACACTGCAGGAGCCGGCCCTGGGGGGTGGCGGTCCCCAGGGCCATCAAGGGCTCCAGGAGGGAGCCGCGCGGCCCCCCTCCCTACATCAGCACAGCCCCGGGAGGTGGTGGTCCCTGGAGCCTTGGGGTCCAAAATGGACCCCTATTTTAACTTTGTTAGTGCCCCGGGAGGTGGCGGTCTCGGGCGTGTGGTGGGCTGGAGCCCCCACACAGGTTGTTAAATTAATTTAAAAAAGCCCTGGGAGGTGGTGGTCCCTGAAACTTTCAGGGTAGGAGCGGACCGGAGCGGGCCATAAAGTTTGAAAATTTTGCGAAGATTCGTCAACCGGCGCCAACGTTATTGCAAATAGAATGTCGCGGATTTCCTATGGATAATAGGTTGTAACTATAACTATCTACTGGCGACCGCCAGTAGATAATATATATATATTTATCTACTGGCGGTCGCCAGTAGATAGTTATAGTTAGGACCTATTTTCCATAGGAAATCCGCAACATTCTATTTGAAATAACTCTTGCGTCGGTTGACGAATCTTCGCAAAATTTTCAAACTTTATGGCCCGCTCCGGTCCGCTCCTACCCTGAAAGTTTCGGGGTGATTCGTCAAGCGGGGGCCGAGAAAAAGGGGGGTCCCAAAACGTGTTTTCCCCATTCATTTTCCCATAGGAAACTTTAGCCACGGCTACAGCCCGAACTGCTGAACGGAATTACACCAAATTTGGCAAAGAGGTAGTTCTTGGTTCAGAAAGAACCCTTTTGTTAAATGGTGTAAATCCGTTCAGTAGTTCCTGTGAAAATCAAAAGGAAAATCACATATATATCTATGGCCGCGTCGGATTCGCGCACCCTCCCGATCACGAGCTGCATGCTAATTGGCTGTCAACACTCCAAATCAGGAAGTGTTGGCAGCCATTTTGTCCATCGGTAGAACCGAGGCAGAGAAACAAGTGCGCAAAACGCACAAAGGGGGCAGGGTAGAAACACCCTGACCCCCTAGGTCTGCTCAGGGGGTCCCACAAGGACCCCCTGGGCAGAAAAAAGCATTTTTTTAAAAAAAAGAATCGGCGGGATGCGCTTAAGGTGCGCGGATCCCGCCGTAAAAAAAAAAAATCGAAGTGCGGTCTCCCGCGCTTCGATGCTATTTTGCCCCCGGGTGGGCCAAGTCCCGGGGGCATGCGGGGGGGTTGGTTTATAGTTAATGGGGGGGCCTCTAAGGCCCCCCAAGCCCCGGGGACCGCCACCCCCCGGGGCTTTCTAATAAAAATGGTGCGGGAGGGCACTGTGCCCTCCCGCAGCCCCGGGGACCGCCACCCCCTGGGGCTTCTTTTTTAAATTTGAAATACCTGTGTGGGGGCACCATCCCCCCCACACGCCCTGGGGACCGCCACCTCCCCGGGGCACTAACATTTTTAAAATGGGGGTCCGTTTCGGACCCTTGAAGCCCCGGGGACCACCACCTCCCCGGGGCTTTGCAGAAGTGGGGAGGGGGGCCGCGCGGCCCCCCTCCTGGAGCATGTGGTGGCCCTGGGGACCGCCACCCCCAAGGGCCGGCTCCTGCAGTGTCCCGGGGTGCCTACCCCCGGGACACTGCTGTTTGCAATGGCAGGACGGGAGCCTCGCGGCTCCCGTCCTGTCATTGCAAACTTGCTTTGCTTCATTGAAGCGAGAGCAGGGAAACCTGCTCTCGCTTCAATGAAGCAAAGCAGATTGCTTTTCCATAAGGGGAGCTGCATGTCAGCAGCTCCCCTTATGGAAAAGCAATGCCGGCTCCCGCAGGACGCGGGGAACCGGCGGGACCGTGCGGGGATTGGGGACCCCCCCACGGTCCCCAACGTGTGGCCAGGCCCCGGGGGATGGGGTCCCCGGGGCCATTAGTGGCCCGGGAGGGGTGCCACGCAGCCCCCCTCCCAAAAAAAGGAATTAAAAAAAAAAAAGGACGCAAAGGCCGGCCCCGGGGGATGGGGTCCCCGGGGCCTTTAATGGCCTGAGGAGGGGGGCCACGCAGCCCCCCTCCAAATATTTATTTTAATTAAAAAAAGATCGCATGCCCCGGGGGATGGGGTCCCCGGGGCAAATACAGGCCCAGGGAAGGTGGGCCACGCGGCCCCCTTCCCGTTTTTAATTTTTTTAATTTTTTTTAAAACGAACAGCCTCAGGCCCCGGGGGATGGGGTCCTCGGGGACAAAAGTGTACGAGGGAAGGGGGGCCACGCAGCCCCCCTCCCATTAAAAAAAGAAAAAAAAAAACAAACAAAAAAACGGCATCGTGCCGGAGGCCCCGCCCCCTCCCTGCAGCACTATGCAAACGCGCCCCCTGGCGCGTTTTAAGAAGGGGAAGTAATTCCCCTTGAATACTGGGGGTCCCTGGGGGCCAACTAGCCCACCTGGAATCTCCAGTATGCGCCATGGGGCTGCGTTGCAGAGAGGTGTACAGAGGCCACGCCGCTTTTTACACCTCTGTGCAACGCAGCTCTGTGGCGCTTTTTGGAGCTACATGGTGCGCTAGTTGGACTCCAGGGACCCTCAGGATTCAAGGGGACTTAATCCCCCAACTTAAAACGCGCCACGGGGCGCGTTTGCACAGTGGTGAAGGGAGGGGGCGGGGCTTCAGGTGACGTGTGCAAACAGGCCCCGTGGCGCGTTTTAAAATGGGGAATTAAATCCCCTTCAATCCTGAGGGTCCCTGGGGGCCAACTAGCCCACCAGGTACCTCCAGTGAGCGCCACGGAGCTGCGTTGCAGAGTGTTGTAAAAAGGGGCGTGGCCTCTGAACACCTCTCTGCAAAGCAGCTCTCTGGCGCATACTGGAGGTATCTGGTGGGCTAGTTGGCCCCTAGGGACCCTAGGGATTGAGGAGGAATTAATTCTCCAACTTAAAACGCGCCACAGGGCGTGTTTGCAGACATGTCACCTCAGGCCCCGCCCCCTCCCATCACCATTGTGCAAATATTCCTCTAAAATCAGCCGAACTACGAATTCCGATTTACTCACCTGTTATCAGGAGAGACCTCAGTGCTGCATCTTTGAGCCCAGTACTGATCCTGAAAAGTAATTCTAATCGTACTTACCAGTAACTTGAATTTCCTTCCATAGGCTAACATTGACTGGTTTCACTTGGAAATTCTTCTAAGTGTGGAGTTTTGGAACTTTATAATATTCCTCTAAAATCAGCCGAACTACGAATTCCGATTTACTCACCTGTTATCAGGAGAGACCTCAGTGCTGCATCTTTGAGCCCAGTACTGATCCTGAAAAGTAATTCTAATCGTACTTACCAGTAACTTGAATTTCCTTCCATAGGCTAACATTGACTGAATGAATGAATGAATATACTTTATTCGATTTCAATTCATAATAAAATCATAAAAGCCACAATAAAAACAATCATAAAAATATATCAATACACAATAGAAATTTGTCTATACACTATACAATATTGTCTAGACGACTACATTTTAAAAGAACTCCCATCTATTATTTACACAAAATTTTTCTAACGCATCCTTAGCGTTTTGGATCGTAAATACACATTCTAAGTTTGTAGGATAGAGACCATTACCTAATAAAACTCTTTCTTTTTTTCATTATACTTTTCAAAAAGCCAGTCATGATCGTCACACAATAAACATTTTCCAATAATTGAAGATATAAAAAGGCCGGACGACATTGCCTCCAACCCCTTGTTTTAACAAAGGCAGATCCATCTAGCTCTTTCCTTTGAATATATTTTACAAAAGAGAATCACGTGGATAGTTGATTGCTTTGAGATATTATCACACGGACAGTGACACAATTTTCTTGACCAATCATTAGCAGAGGGAAAACTAACTAAACGGTGAAAACAGTCAAACCTAAACCGTGTAAGAAGGTATCTATCATACCCTCTAATGCACCAAACCAAATAGGGCTGGATACGATAGGTTGCCAATGTCAAATAATGCTGGATCACTGTGCATTTATTCATCTCCTGTGCGGCTCTTAGAGACTCTAAATGTGTCATACAAAGAAGTTTAAAATCTTTCCTAGAAATAGAATTCATGGTTTCTGGAGCATTATAAAAATCATAACAATTAATATCCAATAAAAAATTTCTAATATAATTCAACCATTTAATTCTACAGGCATAGTCCAATTTCATTGTATCCTTGATGATATCTCTATTCAATCCTGTATAGGTAGACGTCCAAACTCGATACCATAGTAATAGAGGTTGCATTTTAATCGTATCCGAAATATATGGGATCCCCAATTCACTATGACAATTAAAAACTGGGGAACTCTGTGGGACCGCTAAAATAAATCTTAAAAAGTATTTTCGACTAATTGGATTAGGGAGACATCATTAAAACCCCAGATTCCTGCCCCAAACATTGCAATACTCATGCACTTGGCCTGATAAATTTTGAGAAGAATCTCCGGGGGTCTTTTGCCCATTTTATTTGCAAAGCTAATCACTGCCGCTATTGACCTCTTAAAAGGAGACTCCTACTCTTAATCGCGGCTCCCCAGGAGCCAGTACGCTCAAACAAAACACCCAAGTAGGAGAACGTACTGGTTGAGTCTATCCTATCTTTCCCAACTGACAGATTTCTACCTTTGCTTCTCCCTCCCACATGTCATAACAAATGTTTTTTTACATTAAGTTTTAAGCCTCGATTATCCATAAAACTGATATACGAGGCAAGTGCTCTCTGGAGACCCAACTGCGTTCTGGCCATAAGAACCGCGTCATCCGCGTAGAGAAGAGAAACTATCGGCTTATTGTTAACCCGGGGTGGATCTCTCGCCCCGGCCACCAGTTCCTCTTCTAAAGCATTGGTATATAAAGAGAAGAGGAACGGGGCCAGGACGCAGCCTTGTCTCACACCCCTCTCCACGCGGAAAGACGCCGTACATTCTCCCCTTAACCCGTATCTCACCTTTGCACTGGCCCCCGAATATAATTGTATTAAGAATTGTACGAGGGTTGGGTCAACTTTTAAATCCATCAAAATTTTCCACAGTCTAGTGTGATTAACACAATCGAATGCGGCCGTGAGGTCTACGAAGGCCACGTAGAACTTGCCTTCCTTCGCTTGAGTGCATTTCCCCATTAGGAGGGTCAGATTTAAAACCTGCTCATTAGTCCCCAACCCCTGTCTAAAACCGTATTGGACCGCGCTCAAAATGTTATTATCCTCTGCCCACATTTGTAATCTATTTAAAACAATCCTGCCTGCTACCTTCACCAAAGCATCTAAAAGCGATATTGGTCGGTAGCAGGCAGGGTTGTTCCGATCCCCTTTTTAAAAATCGGTATAATCACTGATTCCGACCATGACCTAATAAAACCCCTTGCACAACAAGCTTCTAAAACCTGAGTTAACAATGGGGACCATAATGTAGGGATCGATTTAAATAGATCCATCGGGACACCGTCAGGACCTGGTGCCTTACCTCCTTTACTGGCATTAATAGCCGCTAACACCTCCTCATGCATAATATGCATCTCTATAGGCCGAAAACCACCAACTTCTTCCCAATGATCAGGGCCGGGGTCCAAAGAGTTTCCTGCCTTCTCCTTGCAGCTGTATACGTTTGAAAAGAAGTCAATCCAAGATTTTTCATCGATTGCAACCTCAATCCTAGCTCCATCGTTATTCGAAAAAACGGGGCATTTACTGCCTGCCAGAATGAGTTACAATCCTTTCTTAGGGATGCTTCATAAAGAGTATCCCACGCTAGATCTTTAAGTTCTTTCTTTCTTACTTTTCTGGCAAGATTATAAGCCCTCCTACTTTCTCTAATCTCCCCTGATCTCTCACAGGTCTATGGAGAGCGTTTTTCAGCCTTGTATAAGTCTTGGTACAGTTGGAATCAAACCAGCCATTTTCCTTTATAGGGGGTCCCTTACTCTGCGCTATGAGCAAGTTTTGAACCACAGTAGTGATATTGGCAAATGCACTCAGAGTGTCATCAAAAGCAGTATTATCTTGTAAACATACTAAGATGTTATCGTATGCTTTGGTACTGATCTGTTTATTGAGCACCTCTGGTTCCTTCCTACCCCAGCGCACGGAGTATCCATTCTGGCGGTCTAAGGCAATATTTTGGATCCATGCCAAACTATTGTTATTAAAATGAGAACCCCATTTAGGGGGGATTATATTAAGACTTAGGGGCAGGTGATCACTCAACGCATTATAATGTGTTTTGAATTTATCAATCCAGGTGGCGTAGCGATTAGGAACGATTATAAAATCGATTATGGATTCACAACCTCTACCAATGAATGTATAATCAAAATCCACCGGAGGGGAACACAACATGTTCGCAAAACCCAGATCATATGAGGCCATTATATCGTTAAACTTCTCACCCCTATCGGTATGAGCAAAATGAGTTATCGGTTCGTTCTCTACATTAACTACCCCACACTGCCCGGATCCAGCTTGAGTGCATATGTTTACATTAAAATCACCTCCCCAAATCGTGATCATATCAAGGCCTTTTAAGGCCCCTAATTTATCCATTTCCTCACTAAATGACTTTAGAATATCGCCTAATTGATCCTTCTCCGTATTGTTATAAAAATTTACTATGGACACAGCTATATTACAGTTCAAATAGATAATAATATTTTGATAGAATGTTGTGCTTTTACCAGTTTCAATTCTTAAGACCCCAGTAAATTTGAGATATAAACACATATCCCTCCTTTATGTCTCCCATGGGTTGACCGTATTGCTGGCGTATGGTGCGTCTTGTACCCGTCAATATTGACTTCATCCAGCAGCCAGGTCTCCTGGAAACATAGGATATCAAACCTGCGGATGAAGTCTATCCAGATGGAATTATTCAACTTGGATTGCAAACCTGCAATGTTCCAAAAAGCACTGCGATATCCATAGATGCACTATCGGGTGGATTAATGTTATCCAAACTTTTCAAGGTCTGCCCCATAGCCTCCGGCCTCCTAGGGCTACTAACTATACCTTCATCACTAATTTCAGTGAGAAGGGATCCGTCCATTCCCAACCCACCGCTCAATATCTCACTCTGATCAATGATGAGTTCCGTGGAGTGAGGTGTTACAATTCTCTCCTGGGTAATTTGGGGTATTAATCTTTCCTCATCAGAGCATTGATCAATAGTGTCAAGAAGTCAATCATTCTCATCTAGAGATTGGAGGGGCCCAAATCTATTTGACACCTCTAAGTTATAGGTTGAATGAACAATCGGCTGACTGGTTTCACTTGGAAATTCTTCCAAGTGTGGAGTTTTGGAACTTTATAATATTCTTCTAAAATCAGCCGAACTACGAATTCCGATTTACTCACCTGTTATCAGGAGAGAACCCAGTGCTGCATCTTTTAGCCCAGCACTGACCTTGAAAAGTAATTCTAACCGTACTTACCAGTAACTTGAATTTCCTTCCATAGGCTAACATTGACTGGTTTCACTTGGAAATTCTTTCAAGTGTGGAGTTTTGGAACTTTATAATATTCCTCTAAAATCAGCCGAACTACGAATTCCGATTTACTCACCTGTTATCAGGAGAGAACCCAGTGCTGCATCTTTTAGCCCAGCACTGACCCTGAAAAGTAATTCTAACCGTATTTACCAGTAACTTGTATTTCCTTCCATAGGAATCCATTGTCTGGTTTTCAGCAGAAAAGTTTCAAAGTGTCGATTTTCACAAACTACAAATATTCCTTAAAAATCGCCTGTATGACTTAAACGCATTCTTTCAACTGTTTACAGGAGATGCACCAGTGCTGGATCCAGGATCCACCACTGAGTAAGAAAAAGTAACGATAACACTACTTACCTGCTAAGTGAATTTCCTCCCATAGGATCACATTGGTGATTCTATATGAAAAAGTTTCAAAGTGTCAACTTTTAAAATACAATAATATTCCTTAAAAATCACTACTGTAACCAAAACGCTTTTACTCAACTGTTTACAGGAGATGTCCCAGGACTGAATCTAGGATCCAGTCCTGTGGTTAGAAAAGTAATCCATAAAGTAACTAATTGCATTTAACTAGAAATTCACATTGAGCTCAATGTTGCATTGTGTTTGAAATTGTGTTGCCCATTGCAACAACTGTAACTACTGTACTTAAAAGTCTATTGCCTATTTGCAAAGTATTTAAACTAAAGTAATTCATTCTGAGAAAGTATATTTTGTAATGTAATGTATAATGTAATTACAATGTATTTTAAAAAATAAAATATCTAAAAATAAATAGTTTAAAAAAATGTAGTAAATCAGTATCAAAAAAATAAATATAACAATTAATACATTTAAAAATTGTCATTTACAAAACCTTTGAAATTCACTGAAAAAAACCATAGGTTTCAGACATGTTCTAGTTAGGAATTAGCATTTAAAAAACCTTACAAATTCACTGAAAAAACCATAGGTTTCAGGCACGTTATAGTTAGAAATTAGCATTTAAAAAACCTTACAAATTCACTGAAAAAACCATAGGTTTTAGGGACAGTTTTAGTTAGTTGGACATTGCACTCGTACAAAACCCGTGAAATTCCCCGTTATAGTTAGTTCAGGTAACTATAACTCGCGCCCCGCAATGCACTGCTGATGACGTCACATATTACATCACTCATGACATGGTCAGTGACATCACTGATGACATCACTGATGACATCTCAAATGACATCACTGATGACATCATGCAGTGACTGTGTGTTTCTATAAAGTTTATATATGTTTAATATATATGCCAAGGTGTATTGAATAATGAGTGGGTGTATAAGTGTCTGGATGGATGATTTAGTAGGTGCGTGACCGACTCTATAAGTGAGTGATTAAACGTATCTTACTAAATGCATAGGGTTAGTGACTAAACTGTGTGAATGTCTTTATCCGTCTGTCTGTTGGTGTGTAAGTGGCTGCATGGGTTTGTAAATAGCTACATGAGTGTCTATATGAGTTATTGATTGGTTGTTTGAGTATCTGTATGGGTGCCTGATTGGTGCATGGTTTCAAGAGTGCATCTGTGATGGACTGTATGGGTGGGTGAGTGTATGGGTGTGTTAGTGAGTGAATGTATGTCCCAGTGGTACATGTGTGAGTAACTACATATGTGAAAGGCAGTATATATATGTGTGTTGGAGTATATAAATAGCTATAAGCGAGAGTGTGTGATTGTGAGAGTGACTGTATGGATGAGTGTGTGCTTGTATCAGAGATTGTATAAGAGCGTAAGAATGTGCTAGTATTTGTATGAGTAAGTGAGCTGGTGTGTGTATAACTGTATAGGTGAGTAAATGGGTGTGTGCTTAATTTTTTGCATGACTGACTAGGTGTGTGAGTACCTCTATGGATGAGTGGCGGTGTGTGAGTGTTTATATAGGTGTATGAGTGCATATAATAGTCCTGTACTGAGTGACTATAAGTATGAGTGACTGTACGGGTGAGTGAGTAGATGTGTGTGTGTGTATAGATCTAAGAATCAGTGAGTGTGTATATAGTAATTGGTGTTGGAGTGTCTATGGTTTTGACAATGGCAGTCTGTAATTTACAGTGGGTGTATCAAAAGTTATATTAGGGTGTGAGAAGATGCATCAAATTATCACATGGATGATGTCATCAGTGATGTCATCAGTGATGTCATTTGAGATGTCATCAGTGATGTCATCAGTGATGTCACTGACCATGTCATGAGTGATGTAATATGTGACGTCATCAGCAGTGCATTGCAGGGGCGAGAGTTATAGTTACCTGAACTAACTATAACGGGGGAATTTCACGGGTTTTGTACGAGTGCAATGTCCAACTAACTATAACTGTCCCTAAAACCTATGGTTTTTTCAGTGAATATATATATACACATACATACACACACATATATATCAGTACTTACCAGCAGTATTGCGTGGAATCAGTACAACATTGCAATACAATGCGTTGTGAAGGGCAACTCATTGTGCTGTGTTGTAATGTACCACGTTGTAAAAGGATGCATGACATGTCTGATATTCACTAAGCATTATATAAATAAATACATATTTCCACAAAGAAAGCTCTCACTCAGGCAGGTTGCACTTCATAGGTGTTTATTCCCATACCAGCTAAGAACTGTTACGGCCTACAGGCCTTGGTCATATCCGGAGATTAGTGACTGGCACACTGCTCTAACTGAGCGCTACACACCGAAGTGGTAAGTGTGCAACAGGAGCCTTTATGGGAATATATAAATATTTTACACATTGAAAACCTACAAACCTTAGAAGTGACCATGAGGAGCTGCTCTAGAAAGTCTGAAAATCTCACAAATGGTTTGCCAAAAAATGCAGGGTGGCAAAAACAGGTCTGATAAAAGCTCTAAAACGTAACGTGAGGATGGATATTGGACAAGCCAGACGTGATTAAACTAAAACAATTAAGTCATGCAAAGCCCAGTGGAAGATTAAGATCTGGGATGATTAGCTGGAAGCACCAAGGGGAAGGATGTTAGGTTATTCTGGCACCTGGTTACCTATAGTGGTCGTAAGGACCAAGCCCATCCAGAATGTCACATGACTGAGGGGGATTGGGCCAAACATCTTACAGCACTTTATGCAGAGCCAACGCTGGTGGAAATTACGTATTGCCCTGAGACACCACCCTCTAGTAGGGCAATGGGTGAGGAGAAAGTTAACTACATTATTGAAGAAACTCTTAATGCGCTGTATGAGCAGAAACTGGGGAAAGCCCCTGGGCTAGATGGAATCCCTTCTGACTTGTACTGCTCTGACCCTCAGATTTGGGGCTCTTACATTAATATTCTGTCAAACGCAATTGCAGCAGGTGCCCCTATACCCAATTCATGGAAAACAGTGTGTAGGAAGGTGGAATCTGACTATATGGTTGCCCCCACTTTTTTTTATGGTGTTTTGCTGGTTTATGACTTAGTTGGACTGGGATCCTGCTATTCAGGGCCCCAGTCTATCTGCTTTCTCTGTAAAATGGTTTCCATGTGCCTTAGGCACATCTCTGATTGGAATCTGGAGTGCCCTTATAAGTCCCTAGTATATGGTATACTATGTACCAAGGGCATAGGTACCTCAGAGGCCTGCCAGGGGCTGCAGCATGTATTATGCCACCCCTGGAAGGCCATCCAAACTGACACCACAGGTCTGCTACTGCAGCCTGGGTAAGGTGGTGCATGCACCCCTTACTGTGATATAGGTTACCTATATCACGAAATACATACACACATATAAACCTATAAGTCACTCCTAAGGCAGGCCTTATCAATCCTAAAGGCAGAGTGCGTGGTTCCTATGTGAGAGGGTGCCCCGTGCGTGAGCAGGGCCCCTCTGCAGCGTTCGGAGACCATCTCTGATGCTGTTTGTAGTGCAGCCTGACCATATACTCTTAAGCGCATTATATCCTCGCGGTAAAATGCTAACTTTGGAATGGCTGCACCTAAACATGTCGTGTTTGGTGTCAAACATCTTGGAATACTACCCCCCACCAATCCTGGCGGCGGGGGTAGGATTCCACCCTTCTAGAGGGAAAGACATGTTAACTCTGGCTTACCCGGTAACTTCTTTCTGAAGCCCTGGCATCACAAAATGGATGCTGCTGCCACAGACACAAGTCTGGCCTCCTGCTGCTGGACGAAACTCCGGCAGGGGAGGCCTGGACAATAGGTTTCCTGTTGCAGGGAGGTGTGACCACCTCCCCAGACAGGATAATGTGTATTGGGGCTGGGTGGGTGCACTCTTAGAGTGCTTTGAAGTCCTGCACTGGGGGAGCAAAAGGCTCCTCTGTGCATATGCCAGTTCAAACCAGCTCAGGGGCTACCTGCCCCTGCTCTGGCGCGAAACTGGACAAAGGGAAGTGGGTGTAGCCACCCTCCCTTGACCCTCCCATAGGTGGGGTCATAGAGTTAGTCCCTCCCTGTTTTACTGGTTAAAATGGGGAACCCTTGCCACAGCAAGATTAGATTATACCTGGACGAAACTCTGAAACAGAATCCTGGACCTTCGACGCTCTACTCACGATTAGAGGACTGAAGAATCTCCCTTGGGGTCAAGGAGTGACTCCCTGCTTGGCAGGCACCAAAGAAGCATCTGTCCGGTTCGCATCACTGAAGCTCCCGTCGGACGCCGAAGTCATCGCATCACCAGAGGTGGATTCTCAGACTTCCCCGAGGCTACCCTGAGTCCCCAGCAAAGCTGAGGCCCGTGGCTATCGTGGGTGACTTGAGACCGTGACCCCTGGACACCGAGCACATTTGCAAGTGCACCATCTTCTGGGTCTCCCAAGAAGTCGTGCTTTGGGCTCCGAGTAGCCCTAGCCTCCAGCACCACCTGCACCGAAGATCACTGGCCCCCACTCCACGAGTGTCCTGTAAGCCAGCTCCACGTGCGGCGTCACGAGGCTCCTTCGCGGTCGCTAGCCCGTTGGCTAGTAGCCCTTAACGAAGGCCAATCTTTTCTTTACTTGGCAGTCTGGGTGCTCCAGGCCTGCCCTCACTTACCCTCGCTGGGTGAGTTCCCCAGACCTTGCTGGTCTGCATCATCGACGATCTACATCTTACTCGAGACTTGCCGTTGCCAAGGCTTGTTGGGTCCAATCTGGTCGCCGACACCTCTGCACTCGACAGACATCGAGCAACAGCCGGAATCCTGCTCCTGGTCGCCGACAACGCCTCCCGGACCTCGTGGCTGAAGAGTCAAGACGACCGTCATCGAACCTGAAGCACTCGACATCGGTGGGCATCTGTCCATCGCCTCCCTGGTCACTGGCTAGTGACCCAGACTCTGTCCCCTCTGCTTTCAGGTTCTTCAGAACTCCGATCCACTCTTGGATCCACCCGGACACTTTTCTCCTGGTCGCCAGCCGCACTTTGCAGCAGATCGCCATAAGAACCGACGACGAAACCCGACCTCGAAAGGCACCTATGCACCCGGCTTCCCTGGGTGAGGTAACACGAGTGCTCCGGTGCTCCCGTGGGTAGAGACTCTTCAAAGTCCTAGATCTCAAAGGGTTTTGTCCTAGTCCTCTTTTAAGTGTCCCTTTCCTCTATTTTCCCGATCCCGACTTTCTCCATAGAAGTTAACGGCGTATCGCGGTTGTGTATTTACACTGCACACGTTCTCCCGTGGGTCCCCTGTGTCACTACCTTGGGTGGTTCCTTGTGGTCCAAGCACTTCTAGAGGCTCTAGGCCTAGTGTCTAGTTCAGTCGTGGTTCGCATACCACTTTATTGGTATATGGTTTGGTACGCCCCTAGGGCCCAAACGTGTATTTGTGCTATTACTGTAATTTAAGATCTTATAACCTATGTATTTCGAACTCTAGCCTCATAAAGAGACTAGAGGGGTGTGTTTAGTAATAAATACATATATTTTGAATATATACCTGGTGTGGTGCTCTTTCATTTGGTCACTCAAGAGATTATAGACTGGTAAAACAAGCTGCTTTACATTCCTTCAAGACTTAGCCTGAAGGCTGCTCTCCATAGCTACCACTAGGATAGCTTTCAATAAGGTTGTCTTTAACCTACCTACCATAAGAGTCGATTTGGACTGGTGCACGGTGCCCACTATAATTAGTGGACAGCATATGCCAGGCCAACTTCTC
>CAWUFW010027214.1:0-28245 GCA_963921515.1 Calotriton arnoldi | reverse complement strand
TGTACTTCGTTCTGGACACGTATTGCTCCTGGATCCCCAATGTATTCTTACCCAGAATCCCCTGCAAACTTCAAATTTTGCTAAAAGAAAATCACATTTTCTTCACATCTCTCTGTGGAAAAGTTGTGGGATCACTGGGCCGACACAAATTTCCTACCACCCAGTTTCCCTCCAGGTCTCCCGATAAAAATGGTACCTCACTTGTGTGCGTCGGACAAGTGCCTGCAACAGGGAAAGGCCCAAAACGTATTGTGGAGCTATCAAAATTATCTATCACAAAACAACCTGATTTTGAAAGGGGGCACCTGTGTTTTTGGCCCCGGGCTCGGCAGCCATTTAGGGAACCCTACCAAACCCAGACATTTCTAAAAACTAGACACCCAGGGGAGTCCAGGGATGTTGGCTTGCATGGATCGCCCAACGCTTTCTTACCCAGAATACCTTTCAAACCTCAAATTTAGCTAAAAAATCAAATTTTTCTCACATTTCTGCATGGGATCCCTGTGCCGGCACAAAATTCCTACCACTTAGCGTCCCCCTTGGTCTCCCGAGTAAAATGATACCTCACTTGTGTGGGTGCCCAAAGCAGAGTCAGCCTAAAAACGTATAAAAATAAATTGTGCTTATCAGCTCGCTGTGATATCACCTCAATCTCTACACATTTTTGCCCCTTCCCTGTCACAGGCACTTGGCCCACACACACAAATGAGGGAATGTGGGGTGGTCTAGATGGCTTTCTGCCCCTCAGGGGGGGGCAGCTCAGGGGCCATTGCCCTGATATGCCCCCTAAGGAGTGGCAGAAAGACTGTGTCAATTTTTTTTGGGGGGTGGGGGCATTGGCATGCCCAATCTGGGCAGCATCCACCCCAACACTAAGAAAAAATAGTCCCTGGTACCTAGTGGGCGTTCTGTCCCCCCAGGATGGCAGATTGGGGGCAATTGCCCCATATGCCATCGGGGGGGCAGAAAGACTGTGCCCATTTTTTTTGGGCGGGGAGGAGCATTGGCATGCTCTGCCCTCCTTGGTGTCTAGTGGTGGATCCATGCTTGGGGATCACCCTCCTGTGGTGATCCCCAAGCAGGGATCCAGTAGGGAAGGATACAATTGGAAATGGGAGATTCTCCCCTTTCCAACGATACCTCTCCCATGGTTTCGGTGCCCGGCGGGCTGAGATAGCCCCACAAGCACAAAAGCAGTGAAAGTGAAATGAGCCGATCCGCTCATTTCAGTTACACTTTCAATTAAATGACGTCTGCGGGCCATGGGTATGATCATTATATTGAAACAAACAAAAGGCATTGGCGACTGCGGAAGCTCTTCCCCGGCTCCTGAGGCTGAAAAATAAAAAAGGAAATCTCTCTGCTGCAAACAGCAGAGGGATTTCCTAGTTGTGTGCAGACGATGGAACAGTTCCATCCTCAGCACTTGACCACCATGGCTGAGGACTGAACCGTTCCGTCCTCAGCGCTGAATGGGTTAAAGAAAACCTCAGTACTAGACGCATGCTTCCATTGTCCTTTCAAAATTTTCCAAAAATTACTTTTATTAATAAGCCTTTTGTTTTATATTTTTCTTCATTGACAGCACTGTTTTATCCAGTGTTCTCATTCTGTTCAGTGTCAAGATAAATTGTTTCCTTGAGAGCAAATGCTTTACCAACTACAGTCTCAAAATGTTGTTTTTGCTTCAGTGCTTCCTTCTCCTCTTATACTGCTTCATGTTTCATATCAAATTCTTTATTACCCTACTACGAAACATTCTCACTCAAATTTCTTTAAATGGTTTCTGTCTCTTTGTTGAACTAGCTGTTTGCTGATAAATCTTTTTACTTTCAATGTCACTTGCTCCTTCTCCTTTCTGACTTGTTTTCAAACTTCGCTTTTTATTTGCATGTTTTTGAAAAATTTGCATTTTTCCATATACTATTTTCAGAAACTTCTTAGTTCTCTTACCAGCAGCTTTTTGCTCATTATGCACATTCTGTGCATTATATCCCTTTTCATTGTCAGTTTTAAACCGATAGTACTGTTTCTTCAGTTTTTTTCTTGTTTCTGTCTTTTTCAGCATTTAAATCTTCTTTTGAAAATGCACGTAGATATCAGAAAATCAAATAAACAATACATTTAGCTTTACATTACATACTATTAATTTACATACTGTAAACAATTAAGTATCTATGTAAGTAGTTATGTCAGTGTGTAACATGCACAGTAAGTCTGTTACTTTGCATGTATAAATGCGTTCAATAGTAAGTGTATGGATGAGTGACTTGGTTGTGTCAGTACTTGAGTACATATCTGACTGAGTGTATCAGTGCCTCTGTGGTTGTGTCACTAGATGTGTAAGAAACTATGTTGGCATATCACTGGCTATCTTAGTAACTCTATGGGTCTCAAAATGTGTAGTAAGTGGCTGTATAGATTGCTTGCTGGTTGTGTTAGTGAGTGTTGGGGTATGTAACTGTGTGTGCAACTGGCTCTGTTACTGCTGGATGCATAAGTGCTGTGCGGGTGTGTGAGTGAATGTGGAAGTGCTGTTATATGGGTGTGTGAGTGGCTCTATGCTTTTGTCAATAGGTATGTAAGTCACACTATGATTGGGAGACTGGATGCATAACTGGGAATATGGGTCTGCAAGTGCACGTGTAACTCAGTGAAACTTAAAAGCACGTTTTACCTTTTAAGCACATAGCACCCTGTTCTATGGGCTATCTATGACCTAGCTTAGTGGTGATTTATATGTATGAAAAAGGGCATGTAAGGCTTGGCCAGGGGTTTAAAATGCCAAGTCAACCTGACAGTAAAACTGTACACACAGGCTCTGCAGTAGCCGGCCTGAAACATGTTTAAAGGGCTACTTGTGTGGATGAGGGACTAGGAGTATCAGTTCTTGAGTACACCTCTGAATGAGTGTATCAGTCCCTCTGTAGGTGTGTCACTGGATATGTAAGTAACTATGTCAGCATATGACTGGTTCTATTGGTATCTCTATGGGTCCGTATAAGTGTATATAAATAGCTGTATGAATTGCATACTGGCTGTATTAGTGAGTGCTGGGGTAAGTAACTATGTGCGCAACTGGCTCTGTTACTGTTGGATACATACATGCTGAGTGGGTGAGTGAACGAATAATTGAGTATCTCTGTCACTGTCTGACTGTGTGTGTGAGCAGCTCTATGCTTTTGTAAATAGGTATGTGATTCGCAGTTTGGGTGGGAGACTGGATGCATAACTGTGCATATGGGGCTGTAAGTGTGCTTGTAACTCAGTGAAACTTAAAAGCACATGTTTTACCTTTTAAGGACATAGCACCCTGCCCTATGGGTTCCCTACTACCTACCTACCTTAGGGGTGACTTATATGTAGAAAAAGGGGAGTATAAGGCTTGGCAATGGATTGTAAATGTCAGGTTGACCTGCCAAGACATGTTTAAAGGGCTACTTGTCTGTATGGGTGACTAGAAGTGTCAGTTATTGAGTACAGAATAAGTGTATCAGTCCATCTGTGGGTGTGTCATTGGATGTGTAAGTAACTCTGTCAGCATATGACTGGCTCTGTTAGTATCTCTATGGGTCTGTATAAGTGTATGTAAGTGGCTGTATGGATCGTTTACTGACTGTATTAGTGAGTGTTGGGGTATGTAACTATGTGTGCAACTGGCACTGTTACTGATGGATACATAAGTGCTAAGAGGGTTTGTGAATGAATAAGTAAGTTCCTCTGTCGCTGTCTGACTGGGTGTGTGAGTGGCTCTAGGCTTTTGTAAATAGGTATGTGTTTCACAATATGAGTGGGAGAATGGATGCATAACTGGGCATATGGGTCTGCAAGTGCACATGTAACTCAGTGAAACTTAAAAGCACTATTATTCCTTTTAAGCACATAGAACCCTGCCCTATCGGCTACCTATGGCCTACCTTAGTGGTAGAAAAAGGGGAGTTTAAGGCTTGGCAATGGATTTTAAATGCCAAGCGACCTGGCAGTAAAGCTGCACACACAGGATCTACAATAGCAGACCCGAGACATGTTTAAAGTGCTGCTTGTCTAAGATTGTCAGTTCTTGAGTACATATCTGAATGAGTTCATCAGTCCCTCTGAGGGTGTGTCAATGGATATGTAAGTAACTATGTCAGCAAATGACTGGCTCTGTTAGTATCTCTATGGGTCTGTATATGTGTATGTAAGTGGCTGTATAGATTGCTTACTGGCTGTGTTAGCGAGTGTTGTGATGTGTACCTGTGTGTGGAACTGGCTATGTTGCTATGTGGCAGTATGAATGAATCTGTAAGTGTCTCTGTCACTGTCAGACTGAGTGTGTGACTGGCTGTATGGTTTAGTAAACAGGTATCTCAGTGGCTGCATAGAAGGGTGACTGGATGATTACTGGGTATATTGGTCTAACTCTGTAAGTGCGTTTCTAAATCACTGAAACATAAAACTACTTGTCTTACTTTAAAGTACATACCACCCTGCCTTATTGGCTACCTAGAGCTTACCTTAGGGGTGATTTATATGTAATAAAAGGAAAGATTAAAACTAGGCAAGGCATTTTAAATGCCAAATCAACAGAGCAGGGTAAACTGCACACACAGACTCTGCAATAGCAAGCCTCACATATTTAAAGGACTACTGACCTGCATAGCACAATCAGTGCTGCAGGCACACTACTACCATTACATTTACAGGCCCTGGGCACAAGTCCAGGACTAAACTAGGGACTTATAGATAATTAAATATACCAATTGTGGATAAGCCAATAAAACCATATTTGAGGAGAAGAACGTGCACTTTACCACAATCTTCCGACTCCTGAGGCTAACTGAGTGTCATGGTATGTCACTGTATTTGTTAGTGACTGTTCCATTGTCCAATGGGTATGTAACTGGCTGTATAGATTAATCTATCAGTTACTGTAGAAATGGGTGTCTACTTGTGTCACTACCTGAGTACCTATATAACTGAGTATATCAGTGCCTCTCTGTAAGTGACTGGATGTGTAAGTAACCTTCACAGTTTCTTTCACTATATATATATATATATATATATATATATATATATATATATATATATATATATATATATACATATATATATATATATATATATATATATTCACTGAAAAAACCATAGGTTTTAGGGACAGTTATAGTTAGTTGGACATTTCACTCAGTACAAAACCATAGAAATTCCCCCGTTATAGTTAGTTGAGCTAACTATAACTCGCGCCCCCGCAATGCACTGCTGATGACGTCACATATTACATCACTCATGACATGGTCAAAACCATAGGTTTTAGGGACAGTTATAGCTAGTTGGACATTTCACTCGTACAAAACCATAGAAATTCCCCGATATAGTTAGTTCAGCTAACTATAACTCGCGCCCCGCACTGCACTGCTGATGACGTCACATATTACATCACTCATGACATGGTCAGTGACATCACTGATGACATCACTGATGACATCTCAAATGACATCACTGATGACATCACTGATGACATCATCCAGTGACTGTGTGTTTCTGTAAAGTTTAAATATGTTTAATATATATAGGGAAAGGCGTATTGAAGAATGAGTGGGTGTATAAGTGTCTGAATGGATGATTTAGTACGTGAGTGACTGACTCTACAAGTGAGTGATTAAATGTATCTTACTGAATGCATGGGTTAGTGACTAAACTGTGTGAATGTCTGTATCCGTCTGTTTGTTGGTGTGTAAGTGGATGCATGGATTTGCGAATAGCTACATGAGTGTCTATATGGGTTATTGATTGGTTCTCTGAGTATCTGTATGGCTGCCTGAGTGTTTGTGTGGGTGGGGTGTGTGTGACTCTGTACATAGATGTGTGAGTGGGTGATTCACTGGGTGCATGATTTCAAGAGTGCATCTGTGATGGACTGCTTGGGTGGGTGAGTGTGTGTATGGGTGTGTTAGTGAGTGAATGTATATCTCAGTGGTACATGTGCGAGTAACTACATATGTAAAAGGCAGTATATATGTGTGTTAGAGTATTTAAATGGCTATAAGTGAGAGTGTGTGATTGTGAGAGTGGCTGTATGGATGCGTGTGTGCTTGTATCAGTTATTGTATAAGAGCGTAAGAATGTGCTAGTATTTGTATGAGTAAGTGAGCTAGTGTGTGTATAACTGTATAGGTGAGTAAATGGGTGTGTGATTAAGTTTTTGCATGACTGACTAGGTGTGTGAGTACCTCTATGGATGAGTGGTGGTGTGTGAGTGTTTATATAGGTGTATGAGTGCATATGATAGTCTTGTACTGAGTGACTAAGTATGAGTGACTGTACGGGTGAGTGAGTGGATGTGTGTGTAGACCTAAGAATCAGTGAGTGGGTATGTAGTTTTTGGTGCTGGAGTGTCTATGGTTTTGAGAATGGCATTCTGTAATTTAGAGTGGGTGTATCAAAAGTTATATTAGGGTGTGAGAAGATGCATGAAATTATTACATGGAAGATGTCATCAGTGATGTCATTTGAGATGTCATCAGTGATGTCATCAGTGATGTCACTGACCATGTCATGAGTGATGTAATATGTGACGTCATCAGCAGTGCATTGCGGGGGCGCGAGTTATAGTTAGCTGAACTAACTATAACGGGGGAATTTCTATGGTTTTGTACGAGTGAAATGTCCAACTAACTATAACTGTCCCTAAAACCTATGGTTTTTTCAGTGAATTTCAAAGGTTTTTAAATGCTAATTTCTAACTATAACGTGTCTGAAACCTATGGTTTTTCAGTGAATTTCAAAGGTTTTTTAAATGCTAATTTCTAACTATAACGTGCCTGAAACCTATGATTTTTAAGTGAATTTGAAAGGTTTTTTAAATGCTAGTTTCTAACTATGCCTACAGAGGTAGGACATGTGAAGAAAGAAGAAAAAACGCACAGAAAGAAGCAAAAGATGTGCAGAAAGAACCAACAGAGGAGCAGAAAGAGGCCTTGTTGCAAAATCATCCTGTGCCCACAACTTTTTCAGACGGGTACTGGTGGTAACTGACTCTTACTAATCAGTGCTATGCTAAAAGACACTTAGAATACAGTGAAAACACCTACATACACTAGGGAACACTATGCGTTGGGGTACCCCTGTGATTAGCATGACCTCCTCTGCAAGTCCCTAGTACATAATAGGGCAGGGGATTAAAACTTCCTCTTAAAACGCGCTACAGGGCGCGTTTGCACAGTGGTGAAGGGAGGGGGCCTGAGGTGACATGTGTGCAAATGCACCCCGTGGCGTGTTTTAAGTTGCAGGATTAAGTCCCCTTGAATCCTGAGGGTCCCTGGGGCCCAACTAGCCCCCAGGTACCTACAGTTAGGACCACAGAGCTGAGTTGCAGAGAGGCGTTCCGAGGCCATGCACCTTTTTCACCTCTCTGCAACGCAACTCTGTTGTGCTTACTGAAGGTACCTGGTGGGCTAGTTGGCCCCAGGGTCCCTCAGGATTCAAAGGAATAATTCCCCAACTTAAAACGCACCACAGGGCGTGTTTGCGCACATGTCACCTGAGGCCCGCCCCTCCCTTCACCACTGTGCAAACACACCCCGTGGCGCGTTTTAAGTTGGGGGATTAGGTCACCTTGAATCCTGAGGGTCCCTGGGGCCCATCTAGCCCACCAGGTACTTCCAGTAAGCACCACAGGCCTGCGTTGCAACGCCTGTAACAAATTGTGCAGTTGTGTTTAGGTAGTGAAGAGGGTCGTGCTGGGGGTAGTGTTTTAGGGTTTAGGGTAGTGCAGTGGTGTTTGTGTAGTGTAGGGGGTCATGCTGGGGGTAGATTTAGGGTTTAGGGTAGTGCAGTGGTGTTTGGTTAGTGTAGGGAGTCGTGCTGGGGGGAGTGTTTTAGGGTTTAGGGTAGTGCAGTGGTGTTTGGGTAGTGTAGGGGGTCGTGCTGGGGGTAGTGTTTTAGGGTTTAGGGTAGTGCAGTGGTGTTTGGGTAGTGTAGGGGGTCGTGCTGGGGGTAGAGATTTAGGGTAGTGCAGTGGTTTTTGGGTAGTGTAGGGGGTACTGCTGGGGGTAGTGTTTTAGGGTTTAGGGTAGTGCAATGGTGTTTGGGTAGTGTAGGGGTACTGCTGGGGGTAGTGCTTTAGGGTTTAGGGTAGTGCAGTGGTGTTTGGGTAGTGTAGGGGTTCATGCTGGGGTAGTTTTTAGGGTTTAGGGTAGTGCAGTGGTGTTTGTGTAGTGTAGGGGGTAGTGTTTTAGGGTTTAGGGTAGTGCAGTGGTGTTTGTGTAGTGTAGGAGGTCGTGTTTTAGGGTTTAGGGTAGTGCAGTGGTCTTTGGGTAGTGTAGGGAGTCGTGCGGGGGTAGTGTTTTAGGGTTTAGGGTAGTGTAGAGGGTCGTGCGGGGGTAGTGTTTTAGGGATTAGGGTAGTGCATTGGTGTTTGGGTAGTGTAGGGGGTCATGCGGGGGGTAGTGTTTTAGGGTTTAGGGCCGTGCAGTGGTGTTTGGGTAGTGTAGGGGGTCGTGCTGGGGGAGTGTTTTAGGGTTTAGGGCAGTGCAGTGGTGTTCGGGTAGTGTAGGGGGTCGTGCTGGGGAGAGTGTTTTAGGGTTTAGGGCAGTGCAGTGGTGTTCGGGTAGTGTAGGGGGTCGTGCTGGGGGTAGTATTTTAGGATTTAGGGTAGTGCAGTGGTGTTCGGGTAGTGTAGGGGGTCGTGCTGGGGGTAGTGTTCTAGGGTTTAGGGCAGTGCAGTGGTGTTCGGGGAGTGTAGGGGGTAATGCTGGGGGTGGTGTTTTAGGGTTTAGGGCAGTGCAGTGGTGCTCGGGCAGTGTAGGGGGTCGTGCTGGGGGTGGTGTTTCAGGGTTTAGGGCAGTGGAGTGGTGTTCGGGCAGTGTAGGTGGTCGTGCAGGGGGTGGGGTTTCAGGGTTTAGGGCAGTGCAGTGGTGTTTGGGCAGTGTAGGGGTCGTGCAGGGGGTGGTGTTTCAGGGTTTACGGCAGTGGTGTTCGGGCAGTGTAGGGGGTCGTGCTGGGGGTGGTGTTTCAGGGTTTGGGGCAGTGCAGTGGTGTTCGAGCAGTAAAGGGGGTCATGCTGGGGGTGGTGTTTCAGGGTTTAGGGCAGTGCAGTGGTGTTCGGGCAGTGTAGGGGCGGTGCAGGGGTGGTGTTTCAGGGTTTAGGGCAGTTCAGTGGTGTTCGGGCAGTGTAGGGGGTGGTGCAGGGGGTGGTGTTTCAGGGTTTAGGGCAGTGCAGTGGTGTTCGGGCAGTGTAGGGGGTCGTGCAGGGGTGGTGTTTCAGGGTTTAGGGCAGTGCAGTGGTGTTCGGGCAGTGTAGGGGGTCGTGCTGGGGCTGGTGTTTCAGGGTTTAGGGCAGTGCAGTGGTGTTCGGGCAGTGTAGGGGGTCGTGCTGGGGCTGGTGTTTCAGGGTTTAGGGCAGTGCAGTGGTGTTTGGGCAGTGTAGGGGGTCGTGCTGGGGCTGGTGTTTCAGGGTTTAGGGCAGTGCAGTGGTGTTCGGGCAATGTAGGTGGTCGTGCTGGGGCTGGTGTTTCAGGGTTTAGGGCAGTGCAGTGGTGTTCGGGCAGTGTAGGGGGTCATGCTGGGGCTGGTGTTTCAGGGTTTAGGGCAGTGCAGTGGTGTTCGGGCAGTGTAGGGGGTCTTGCTGGGGCTGGTGTTTCAGAGTCTAGGGCAGTGCAGTGGTGTTCGGGCAGTGTAGGGGGTCTTGCTGGGGCTGGTGTTTCAGGGTTTAGGGCAGTGCAGTGGTGTTCGGGCAGTATAGGGGGTCGTGCTGGGGGTGGTGTTTCAGGGTTTAGGGCAGTGCAGTGGTGTTCGGGCAGTGTAGGGGGTCGTGCTGGGGCTAGTGTTTCAGGGTTTAGGGCAGAGCAATGGTGTTCAGGCAGTGTAGGGGGTTTTGCTGGAGGTGGTGTTTCAGGGTTTAGGGCAGTGCAGTGGTGTTCGTGCAGTGTAGGGGGTGGTGTTTCAGGGTTTAGGGCAGTGGTGTTCAGGCAGTGTAGGGGGTCTTGCTGGGGTTGATGTTTCAGGGTTTAGGGTAGTGCAGTGGTTTTCGGGCAGTGTAGTGGATCATGCTGGGGGTGGTGTTTCAGGGTTTAGGGCAGTGCAGCGGTGTTCCGGCAGTGTAGGAGGTCGTGCAGGGGGTGGTGTTTCAGGGTTTAGGGCAGTGCAGTGGTGTTCGGGCAGTTTAGGGGGTCATGCTGGGGGTGGTGTTTCAGGGTTTAGGGCAGTGCAGTGGTGTTCGGGCAGTGTAGGGTGTCGTGCTGGGGCTGGTGTTTCAGGGTTTAGGGCAGTGCAGTGGTGTTTGGGCAGTGTAGGGGGTCATGCTGGGGATGGTGTTTCAGGGTTTTAGGCAGAGCAGTGGTGTTCTGGCAGTGTAGGGGGTCATGTTGGGGGTGGTGTTTCAGGGTTTAGGGCAGTGGTGTTCGGGCAGTGTAGGGGGTCTTGCTGGGGGTGATGTTTCAGGGTTTAGTGCAGTGCAGTGGTGTTCGGGCAGTGTAGGGGGTCTTGCTGGGGGTAGTGTTTCAGGGTTTAGGGCAGTGCAGTGGTGTTCGTGCAGTGTAGGGGGTCGTGCTGGGGTGGTGTTTCAGGTTTAGGGCAGTGCAGTGGTGTTCGGGCAGTGTAGGGGGTCGTGCAGGGGGTGGTGTTTCAGGGTTTAGGGCAGTGCAGTAGTGTTCGGGCAGTGTAGGGGGTTGTGCAGGGGGTGGTGTTTCAGGGTTTAGGGCAGTGCAGTGGTGTTCGTGCAGTGTAGGGGGTCGTGCTGGGGGTGGTGTTTCAGGGTTTAGGGCAGTGCAGTGGTGTTCGGGCAGTGTAGGGTGTTGTGCACGGGGTGGTGTTTCAGGGTTTAGGGCAGTGCAGTGGTGTTCGGGCAGTGTAGGGGTCGTGCTGGGGCTGGTGTTTCAGGGTTTAGGGCAGTGCAGTGGTGCTCGGGCATTGTAGGGGTCATGCTGGGGGTGGTGTTTCAGGGTTTAGGGTAGTGCAGTGGTGTTCGGGCAGTGTAGGGGGTCGTGCTGGGGCTGGTGTTTCAAGGTTTAGGGCAGTGCAGTGGTGTTCGGGCAGTGTAGGGGGTCGTGCTGGGGCTGGTGTTTCAGGGTTTTGGGCAGAGCAGTGGTGTTCGGGCAGTGTAGGGGGTCGTGCTGGGGGTGGTGTTTCAGGGTTTAGGGCAGTGCAGTGGTGTTCGGGCAGTGTAGGGGGTCGTGCTGGGGGTGGTGTTTCAGGGTTTAGGGCAGTCCAGTGGTGTTCGGGCAATGTAGGGGATCTTGCTGGTGGTAGTATTTCAGGGTTTAGGGCAGTGCAGTGGTGTTTGTGCAGTGTAGGGGGTCGTGCTGGGGGTGGTGTTTCAGGGTTTAGGGCAGTGCAGTGGTGTTCGGGCAGTGTAGGGTGTTGTGCACGGGGTGGTGTTTCAGGGTTTAGGGCAGTGCAGTGGTGTTCGGGCAGTGTAGGGGGTCGTGCTGGGGCTGGTGTTTCAGGGTTTAGGGCAGTGCAGTGGTGCTCGGGCATTGTAGGGGTCATGCTGGGGGTGGTGTTTCAGGGTTTAGGGAAGTGCAGTGGTGTTCGGGCAGTGTAGGGGGTCGTGCTGGGGCTGGTGTTTCAAGGTTTAGGGCAGTGCAGTGGTGTTCGGGCAGTGTAGGGGGTCGTGCTGGGGCTGGTGTTTCAGGGTTTTGGGCAGAGCAGTGGTGTTCGGGCAGTGTAGGGGGTCGTGCTGGGGGTGGTGTTTCAGGGTTTAGGGCAGTGCAGTGGTGTTCGGGCAGTGTAGGGGGTCGTGCTGGGGGTGGTGTTTCAGGGTTTAGGGCAGTCCAGTGGTGTTCGGGCAATGTAGGGGATCTTGCTGGTGGTAGTATTTCAGGGTTTAGGGCAGTGCAGTGGTGTTTGTGCAGTGTAGGGGGTCGTGCTGGGGATGGTGTTTCAGGGTTTAGGGCAGTTCAGTAGTGTTCGGGCAGTGTAGGGGATTGTGCAGGGGTGGTGTTTCAGGGTTTAGGGCAGTGCAGTGGTGTTCGGCCAGTGTGGGGGTCGTGCTGGGGTGGTGTTTCAGGGTTTAGGGCAGTGCAGTGGTGTTCGGGCAGTGTAGGGTGTTGTGCACAGGGTGGTGTTTCAGGGTTTAGGGCAGTGCAGTGGTGTTCGGGCAGTGTAGGGGGTCGTGCTGGGGCTGGTGTTTCAGGGTTTAGGGCAGTGCAGTGGTGCTCGGGCAGTGTAGGGGTCATGCTGGGGGTGGTGTTTCAGGGTTTAGGGTAGTGCAGTGGTGTTCGGGCAGTGTAGGGGGTCGTGCTGGGGCTGGTGTTTCAAGGTTTAGGGCAGTGCAGTGGTGTTCGGGCAGTGTAGGGGGTCGTGCTGGGGCTGGTGTTTCAGGGTTTTGGGCAGAGCAGTGGTGTTCGGGCAGTGTAGGAGGTCGTGCTGGGGGTGTTTCAGGGTTTAGGGCAGTGCAGTGGTGTTCAGGCAGTGTAGGGGGTCGTGCTGGGGTGGTGTTTCAGGGTTTAGGGCAGTGGTGTTCGGGCAGTGTAGGGGGTCTTGCTGGGGGAGATGATTCAGGGTTTAGGGCAGTGCAGTGGTGTTCGGGCAGTTTTGGGGGTCTTGCTGGGGGTAGTGTTTCAGGGTTTAGGGCAGTGCAGTGGTGTTCGGGCAGTGTAGGGGGCGTGATGGGGGTGGTGTTTCAGGGTTTATGGCAGTGCAGTGGTGTTCGGGCAGTGTAGGGGGTCGTGAAGGGGGTGGTGTTTTAGGGTTTAGGGCAGTGCAGTGGTGTTCGGGCAGTGTAGGGGGTCGTGCTAGGGGTGGTGTTTCAGGGTTTAGGGCAGTGCAGTGGTGTTCGGGCAGTGTAGGGGGTCGTGCAGGGGCTGGTGTTTCAGGGTTTAGGGCAGTGCAGTGGTGTTCGGGCAGTGTAGGGGGTCGTGCTGGGGGTAGTGTTTTAGGGTTTAGGGTAGTGCAGTGGTGCTTGTGTAGTGTAGAGGGTCGTGCTGGGGGTAGTGTTTTAGGGTAGTGCAGTTTTGTTTGTGTAGTGTAGGGGGTCATGTTTTAGGGTAGTGCAGTGGTGTTTGGGTAGTGTAGGGGGTCGTGCTGGGGGTAGTGTTTTAGGGTTTAGGGTAGTGCAGTGGTGCTTGTGTAGTGTAGGGGGTCGTGCTGGGGGTAGTGTTTTAGGGTAGTGCAGTTTTGTTTGTGTAGTGTAGGGGTCATGTTTTAGGGTAGTGCAGTGGTGTTTGGGTAGTGTAGGGGGTCGTGCTGGGGGTAGTGTTTTAGGATTTAGGTTAGTGCAGTGGTGTTTGGGTAGTGTAGGGGGTCATGCTGGGGGTAGTGTTTTAGGGTTTAAGGTAGTGCAGTGATGTTTGTGTAGTGTAGGGGGTCATGCTGGGGGTAGTGTTTTAGGGTTTGGGGTAGTGTTTTAGGGTTTAGGGTAGTACAGTGGTGCTTGTGTAGTGTAGGGGGTCGTGCTGGGGGTAGTGTTTTAGGGTTTAGGGTAGTGCAGTGGTGTTTGTGTAGTGTAGGGGGTCATGTTTTAGGGTAGTGCAGTGGTGTTTGGGTAGTGTAGGGGGTCGTGCTGGGGGTAGTGTTTTAGGATTTAGGTTAGTGCAGTGGTGTTTGGGTAGTGTAGGGGTCGTGCCTAGGGGTAGTGTTTTAGGGTTTAGGGTAGTGCAGTGGTGTTTGTGTAGTGTAGGGGGTCATGCTGGGGGTAGTGTTTTAGGGTTTAGGATAGTGCAGTGGTGCTTGTGTAGTATAGGGGGTCGTGCTGGGGATAGTGTTTTAGGGTTTAGGGTAGTGCAGTGGTGTTTTTGTAGTGTAGGGGGGTCATGTTTTAAGATGCAACGCTCCAATACCTGACCAGTCTGCACTACATAAAACTGCAAAAAAACTAAAAATAAAAAGTGTTTTGCACACTTTTGACATTGGGCTATATATGGGCTACATCTGGGTAATATTTGTGCTACATTTGGGCTCTTATTTCACTGGTGGCCATCTTGGAAGACTTCTTTGTTATGAAGTTTCCTAATTTCCTCATTTACTGCAGTCTCCTCAGTAGGAAATGTTTTCAGTTTTTCACTTTGATTCCATCAAGAAGACATTCAGATGTGTCTCACATTTGCCATAAATTCAGAATGTTAGCACTCTAGTTGCTCATTAGATCACTGTAGTAAATCTACTGCTCACCAGGGAGTTAACTGGAAGTCTGCTGCTGGTATTGAAAGGGATTGTTTTCAGAATTTTCTAATGAAATAGAAGAGGATTTGAGATCTCACTTAAAACATGCCCTAATTTTTCTTTCTGCAGCACTAACCATAATTTCTATTTCAAAAAGAACCCCCTCATTTTGTTCCTTTTTAAATTAAATGTTTTAAGTGTTACCAAGTTTATTCCAATCAAGATGGCTTCAGGTGTGCCATACTTTTGTCATAAGTAAGGCAGTTAGCGCTCTAGTTGTTCTTTAGAACACTCTGGGAAGCTGCAGTAGAACACAAAGGCATCAACTGGCAGGCTGCTCCTGTTGAAATATAACAGGAAGATATTTGAGATCACACTTGAAACATGTCCTAATTTTCTTTCTACAGCACTAACCATAATTTCTATAACAAAATGCACCCCATCATTTTGTTCCTTTTTAAATTAAATGTTTTAAGTGTTACCAGTTTATTCCAATCAAGATGGCTTCAGGTGTGCCATACCTTTGTCATAAGTAAGTCTGTTAGCGCTCTAGTTGTTCTTTAGAACACTCTGGGAAGCTGCAGTAGAACACAAAGGAATCAACTGACAGTCTCTGCCCTTGTTGGATGTACATGTTTTACTGAGAATGTCAGACTTCATTCTCACATGACTGAGAAAGATAATGTGAATTTACAGAAAATATGCTCTCATTTTAGCTTCTGGAGCACCTTCCAAAACTCTATGGGACAAGCATGTGAAAATAGTTTTCTCTCAAACATGATTCATGATATCCCAGCAGAAGGTTTTTCACAGGGTAAAATCACCTTAGAACACACCACAATTCCTGAAATTAGTATGGTACCATCAACAAATGAATTCTAATGTAACTAAAATCTGTTATCACCCTTTATAGTTCTCCTTTTGGTAACCCTCAAAATCTTTGATTCACTACAATGCATTTCAATGGGGTACTATCATTTATATTGGTCCCAAGATGGCTGCCAGCAATTCCAGGATGAAGTGCTGACAGCCAATCAGATCTCACGATGACATGTGTGGTTAGGCTCTGCCCAGATATATATGTGTTTTCTTTTTCAAATTTCTCAGGAACTACTGAACGGATTTACACCATTTAAGCAAAAGGCACGACACTGAACCAAGGGCTACCTCTTTGCCAAATTTGGTGTAATTCCGTTCAGCAGTTCGGGCTGTAGCTGCGATGAAAGGTTCCTATGGAAAAATGAATGGGGAAAACAGTTTTTGGGACCCCCCTTTTTTCTCGGCCCGCGCTTTATGAATCACCCCGAGACTTTCAGGATAGGAGCGGACCGGAGCGCCCCAACAAGTTGGAAACTTTCGCGAAGATTCGTCAACAGGCGCCAACGTTATTTCAAATAGAATGTTGCGGATTTCCTATGGAAAATAGGTCCTAACTATAACTATCTACTGGCGACCGCCAGTAGATAATATAGATAGATATAAATATATCCCAAAAAACCTCCTCCAAGTAGAAAAGGCAGAGGCCACACAGGGGAATCCTTAAGAAGCTCTTTATTGGACCAACAGGGCATAATGCATTTCGGCGTAGAGTGTGCCTTCATCAGACGCCCTTCTCACTCGGAAATCACCGACACCCTCCTTTTGTGCTGCTGCGATCCTCCCCCTGAGTGGGGAAGTCAGCTGGCTCCTCCTTGCAGATTGCTCACAGCTGCAGTCCGATGTCTGAAGACTGCAGCCCCAAGAATGCATCTTGGTGGTGAGTACCAAAGGCAGAGTCAGTGCTCAATGAGCGCTGGAATATCGGAGCAAAAGGGGGGTCTTAAGTTGTTGAAGGTGAGTCCAGGGTCCACAGGCTTCCTCGGGTCCCCATAACGTTCTAGCCTCACCGTCCAAATGTCAACAGGGCATGGGCAGTGGTAGCAATGTACCCAACCCTTCGTGCAGTCACGAACTGCGCAGCAGCTGCCCTTGTATAGTTTGGCTTTAGAGGCGGGCCTGAACCATTCCGATACCTCGGAGCAAAAAACAGCTACAGGAGCCAATCCAGTGATGTTCAGGCCAACTTACAGAACGGGGCCTCTGTAACGCGTCTCTGGCTGACGCGTAAAATGTCCAAAAAAAACCTCCTCCAAGTAGAAAAGGCAGAGGCCACACAGGGGAATCCTAAAGAAGCTCTTTATTGGACCAACAGGGCATAATGCATTTAGGCGTAGAGTGTGCCTTCATCAGACGCCCTTCTCACTCGGAAATCACTGACACCCTCCTTTTGTGCTGCTGCGATCCTCCCCCTGAGTGGGGAAGTCAGCTGGCTCCTCCTTGCAGATTGCTCAAAGTTGCAGTCCGATGTCTGAAGGCTGCAGCCCCCAGAATGCATCTTGGTGGTGAGTACCAAAGGCAGAGTCCGTGCTCAATGAGCGCTGGAATATCGGGCAAAAGGGGGGGTCTTAAGTTGTTGAAGGTGAGTCCAGGGTCCACAGGCTTCCTCGGGTCCCCATAACGTTCTAGCCTCACCGTCCAAATGTCAACAGGGCAGGGGCAGTGGTAGCAATGTACCCAACCCTTCGTGCAGTCACGAACTGCGCAGCAGCTGCCCTTGTATAGTTTGGCTTTAGAGGCGGGCCTGAACCATTCCGATACCTCGGAGCAAAAAACAGCTACAGGAGCCAATCCAGTGATGTTCAGGCCAACTTACAGAACGGGGCCTCTGTAACGCGTCTCTGGCTGACGCGTAAAATTTCCCAAAAAAACCTCCTACAAGTAGAAAAGGCAGAGGCCACACAGGGGAATCCTTAAGAAGCTCTTTATTGGACCAACAGGGCATAATGCATTTCGGCGTAGAATGTGCCTTCATCAGACGCCCTTCTCACTCGGAAATCACCGACACCCTCCTTTTGTGCTGCTGCGATCCTCCCCCTGAGTGGGGAAGTCAGCTGGCTCCTCCTTGCAGATTGCTCACAGCTGCAGTCCGATGTCTGAAGACTGCAGCCCCCAGAATGCATCTTGGTGGTGAGTACCAAAGGCAGAGTCCGTGCTCAATGAGCGCTGGAATATCGGGCAAAAGGGGGGTCTTAAGTTGTTGAAGGTGAGTCCAGGGTCCACAGGCTTCCTCGGGTCCCCATAACGTTCTAGCCTCACCGTCCAAATGTCAACAGGGCAGGGGCAGTGGTAGCAATGTACCCAACCCTTCGTGCAGTCACGAACTGCGCAGCAGCTGCCCTTGTATAGTTTGGCTTTAGAGGCGGGCCTGAACCATTCCGATACCTCGGAGCAAAAAACAGCTACAGGAGCCAATCCAGTGATGTTCAGGCCAACTTACAGAACGGGGCCTCTGTAACGCGTCTCTGGCTGACGCGTAAAATGTCCAAAAAAAACCTCCTCCAAGTAGAAAAGGCAGAGGCCACACAGGGGAATCCTTAAGAAGCTCTTTATTGGACCAACAGGTCATAATATATATATATATATATATATATATATATATATATATATATATATATATATATATATATATATATATATATATATATATATATATATATATATATATATATATATATATACGAAAAAGAACAGGTACCCACTAGGCGAGATGCTCTCACAGGTAGGTTTTATTGGCAAAGCACGGAGTTGCTTAGTGAACAAACAGTCCATTAGTTCTCCGCCGACTTGTTTCAGGCTTTACGCCCTTCTTCATAGGCGAACTGCAGGAGTGACGACAAGCAAGTACTGCCCAGTATATCCCCAAATCCTGCGTAATCACTCTCAGGTGAGTTGCTGTTCACTTTGCATGCTGGTACTGGAAGTCCAAATACACCCCCATGTTGGTCGCTGTCGTCACTGCCAAGTAAAAAGAAAGTTTCAAAACCAAAAAAGGAAAAGAGAGGTAATTAAAGTAGAATCATCCTCCCAATTAATGTATATAAACAATAAGATTCTACCTAGATCCTAATAATGTGTATTATTATGTTGAGAACAATTCTCGTGAAAGTGATTCAAGGTTCTTGTGTCCCTGTGAGTTGTCACGGGAAACACTCTATGTTTTTAAAATACCCCTCACACACTAAGTATCCCTCAGTGTCATGCTTCATCATTGGGGTCTTCCCGTCCCTCTGCGGGGCGTGCTACAACCTACAGAGATGCGGGAGCACTTAGTCCAGTGAAAAAGGCTATGTGTGGTGCAAGAGTGATAGGGAAAGAAATAGTGATGTGAATAGAATACTCTAAAAGTTACCTGGCTAGTGGGAAAAAAACACTTTATTCACTTCCCTAGCTGGTAGCATTAAAAATGGGGATAGATAGTAGGGAGCCTAATGCAATATGTGGCCACCTACTTGGTCGACATGTTTCTAAAGCCAAACCCCTAGGCTTTTTCTTCAGGACCTAAACAGGGTCCCTATATCACTCTAATCTAATTGATATGATATGTATGCCTAATATGTCAAAATAACATGTTCAGTCTATCATGCGTGTATTTAAGTTTGCCTCTCTTGTGGAGGGTTAGTTTACTCCATGAGCTCTCGCCAGTCAATGCCTCCGTGCAGCACGGAGGCATTGACCGGCAGAGCGTACTCAGATTACATTGTTGCCTTACGGACGCCTTTTCTTCCCCCGTGAGAGCTCATGGAGTAAACTAACCCTCCACAAGAGAGGCAAACTTAAATACACGCATGATAGACTGAACATGCGATTTTGACATATTAGGCATACATATCATATCAATTAGATTAGAGTGATATAGGGACCCTGTTTAGGTCCTGAAGAAAAAGCCTAGGGGTTTGGCTTTGAACATGTCGACCAAGTAGGTGGCCACATATTGCAAGCTCCTACTATCTATCCCCATTTTTAATACTACTAGCTAGGGAGTGAATAAAGTGTTTTTTCCACTAGCCAGGTAACTTTTAGGTATTCTATTCAATCATATTTCTTTCCTATCACTCTTGCACCACATAGCCTTTTTCACTGGACAAGTGCTCCCGCATCTCTGTAGGTGTAGCACGCCCCGCCTGGGACGGGAGACCAGTGATGAAGCATGACACTGAGGGATACTTAGTGTGTGAGGGTATTCTAAAACATAGAGTGTTTCCGTGACAGCTACAGACACAAGAACCTTGAATCACTTTCACAGAATTATTCTCAACATAATAATACACATTATTAGGATCTAGATAGAATCTTAAGTAAAAAGAAAGGTCTTTGTATGAGACAATGTTCAAGAAGTCATTATCACGTACTTACTGCACCCGCTGTCCCGCTGTAAGCTGCCCAAATAAACAGCAGCGGGACCGCTGTGATCTTGCGGCGTAGCCATCTCACGGCCGGGTCGGCCGTATTTTTGCAGAAAAGAAGAAGTGCCCACTAGGCGAGATGCTCTCACAGGTAGGTTTTATTGGCAAAGCACAGAGTTGCTTAGTGAACAAACACTCCATCAGTTCTCCGCCAACACGTTTTAGGCTTTAGACACCCTTCTTCATAGGCGAACTGCAGGAGTGACGACAAGCAAGTACTGCCCAGTATATCCCCAAATCCTGCGTAATCACTCTCAGGTGATGACATCAGTGATGTCATCAGTGATGTCACTGACCATGTCATGAATGATGTAATATGTGACGTCATCAGCAGTGCATTGCGGGGGCGCGAATTATAGTTAGCTCAACTAACTATAACGGCCGAATTTCTCTGGTTTTGTACGAGTGAAAGTCCAACTAACTATAACGTCCCTGAAACCTGTGGTTTTTTCAGTGAATTTCTAAGGTTTTTTAAATGATAATTTCAAACTATAACGTCCCTGAAACCTATGGTTTTTTCAGTGAATTGCTAAGGTTTTTTAAATGCTAATTTCTAACTATTCCTACAGAGGTAGGACATGTACAGCAAGAGGAAGAAAAGCGCAGAAAGAAGCAAGAGAAATGCAGAAAGAGGCAACAGAAGTCCAGAAAGACGAAGAAAGGTGCAGAAAGAAACAAGAGATTTGCAGAAAGAACCAACAGAGGTGCAGAAAGAGGCCTTGTTGCAAAGTCATCCTGTGCCCCCAACTTTTTGCTGACTGGTACTGGTGGTAACTGACTCTGACTAACCAGGCCCGGAGCCAGTGCTATCCTGAAAGGCACTTAGAATACAGTGAAAACACCTACATACACTAGGGTACACTATGGGTTGGGGTACCCCTGTGATTGGCATGACCTCCCCTGTAAGGCCCCAGTACATAATAGGGCAGGGGGATTAAAACTACCTCTAAGTCAGAGGTGCAGAAAGAGGAAAGAAAAGTGCAGAAAGAAGCAACAGAGGTGCCGAAAGACGCAAGAGAGGTGCAGAAAGAAGCAAATGAAGTGCAGAAAGAGGCAAGAGAATTGCTGAATGAAGCAACAGAGGTGTAGAAAGAAGCAAGAGAAGTGCAGCAAGAGGCAAGTGAGATGCAGAAATGAACAAGAGCAGTGCAGAAAGAACCAACAGAGGTGCAAAAAGAGGCAAGCGGGGTGCAGAAAGAGGTAGAATAGGTACACAAAGAGGCAAGAGAGGTACAGAAAGAGGCAGGAGTGGTGCAGAAAGAAGGAAGAGAAGTGCAGAAAGAGGCAAGATAATTGCTGAAGGAAGCAACAGAGGTGTAGAAAGAAGCAAGAGAGGTGCAGAAAGAGGCAAGTGAGAAGCAGAAAGAAGCAAGAGCAGTGCAGAAAGAACCAACAGAGGTGCAAACAGAGGCAAGAGGGGTGCAGAAAAAAGTAGGAGGGGTGCACAAAGAGGCAAGAGAGGTACAGAAAGAGGCAGGAGGGGTGCAGAAAGAAGGAAGAGAAGTGCAGAAAGAAGTAACAGAGGTGCTGAAAGAGGCACGGAGGGTGCAAAACGAGCAAGAGAAGTGCAGAAAGAGGCAACATAGGTACAGAAAGAGGCAAGAGAGGTGCAGAAACAGGCAGGAAAGGTGCAGAAAGAGGGAACAGGGGTGCAGAAAGAGGCAAGAGAGGTGCAGAAAGAGAAAAGAGGGGTGCAGAAAGAGGCAAGAGATCTGCAGAAAAAGCAAGAGAGTGCTGAAAGAGGCAAGTGAGGTGCAGAAAGAAGCAAGAGAGGTGCAGAAAGAGGCAATAGAAGTGCAGAAAGAAGCAACAGAGGTGCAGAAAGAGGCAAGAGAAGTGCAGAAACAGGCAGGAGGGGTGCAGAAAGAGGGAACAGGGGTGCAGAAAGAGGCAAGAGAGGTGCAGAAAGAGAAAAGAGGGGTGCAGAAAGAGGCAAGAGATATGCAGAAAAAAGCAACAGAGGTGCTGAAAGAGGCAAGAGGGGTGCAGAAAGAATTAAGAGAGGTACAGAAAGAAACAAAAGAAGCGCAGAAAGAAGGAACAGAGGTGCAGAAAGAGGCAAAAGGGGTGCATAAAGAGGTAAGAGGGGTGCAGAAAGAGGCAAGAGAGGTGCAGAAAGAGGGAAGAAGGGTGCAGAAAGAGGCAAGAGAGGTACAGAAAGAAGCAAGTGCGGTGCAGAAAGAGGCAACAGAGGTGCAGAAAGAGGCAAGAAAGGTGCAGAAAAAGAAAGAAAGGTGCAGAAAGAAGCAACAGAAATTCAGAAAGAGGCAAGAGAGGCGCAGAAAGAAGCAAGAGTGGCTTGCACACCATTAGTGCCAATTTGACACCCACATTTAGCAATAAGTAACAAGTGACCATTCTAGGTTTGCAAAGGGCCTTCCACCACGCTGTAACACTTGTCGCTGCATTTTTGGTAACGTTTCAGCCGTTTGAGCTAGAAACAAGGCTTTTTTATGTTCAAATCTGCAGATTAGGGAGCAGATGATGGATAATATGGATAATGTGGCTAATGCAGAAAATGTATAATTGTGTGAAAGTCGGTGCAGCCAAACAGTCGCATAATTCCAGTGGCCCTGCTCATACCTCTGACTAGGTCCAGAAGTGCTCCTCAGTGATTCCTTCTTTTTTTGTCTCACTGAATTCATTGTTGAGCTTCTATGGAAACGAGGAAGACTAAACCTGAGGTTACCACTCCACAACACAGACTACCATACCACATAATTACTCTCCATAATACATAATCCCACTCTACATAAATCCTATACACTAAATACCACATACTTTCTATCCACATAATTTCACTGCACAACATACCACATAATTCCACTACACACAACGTACATCGACTCCACTCCAAAAAACATTAGTAAAAAACGTTTACATTTACAAAGCCAATAGCTCTAACTCTCGCTAATGGGAAACCTATTACATTGCAAATGCTTCTTTAAATAGTAGTCGCGTTTGCAGAGTGGTGGCGAAAGGGTGCTGGGCCTCCGACCAGTGCTCAGGAATTCCGCTGCGCAGGACTTACAGGAGGAACCAGGAGGGCTTCTTGGCCCTCAAAGTCCCTCAGGAGTAAAGAGGACTTCATCACCCATCCTGTAGTCTGCCAGGAGGCGCGTTTGCAGAGTGGTGGAGAAAGGGGGCGTGGCCTCCAAAGACGTCTTAGCAATCCCAATGTGTGGGACTTACTGGAGGTAACAAGAGGGGTAGTTGGCCCCCAAGGACATCCTTGGGGGCCAACTACCCCTCCTATTACCTCCAATAAGTCCCACACAGCAGGATTGCTAAGTTCTCACAGCAGGCCATGCCCCCTTTGCCCACCACTCTGCAAACGCGCTTCCTGGTGTGTTCTTGGATGGGGTTAAAGTCCCCTTCACTGCTGGGGGTCCTTAGGGGCCAACTAGCCTACCACTTACTTCCAGTAAGCCCTACACAGTGGGATTGCTGAGAGGTGGACACAGGCCACACCCCCTTTCTCCACCACTCTGCAAACACGCCTCCTGGCGCGTTCTGGGTTGGGGGATTAAGTCGCCTTGCCTCCTGAGGGTCCCTGGGGACCCCATCCCCCAGGGCCTGACCCATTAAAAAAACAAACAAAAAAAACGGGAAGGGGGCCGTGCGGCCCCACTCCCGAGGCGATTTCGGCCCCGGGACCCCATCCCCGGGGCATGGCCTTGTTTTTTAAACTTTAATTAATTATTAACAGGGAAGGGGTCCGCGTTGCCCCCTTCCCTGGGCCACTATTGGCCCCGGGGACCCCATCCCCGGGGCCTGGCCATCCTTTATTTTTTTATTTTAGAGGGGCGCCGCGTGGCCCCCCTCCTCAGGCCAATTATGGCCCCGGGAACCCCATCCCCCGGGGCCTGCCCCCACGGTCCTTGCCGGCTCCCCGCCTCCTGCGCCTCCTGCGGGAGCCGGCATTGCTTTTGGACAAGGGGAGCTGCTAACATGCAGCTCACCTTGCCCAAAAGCAATAATGCTTTGCTTCTTGGAAGCGAGAGCAGGTTTCCTGCTCTCGCTTCCAAGAAGCAAAGCAGTGTTTGAAATGACAGGGCGGGAGCCGCACGGCTCCCGCCCTTTCATTGCAAACGGCAATGTCCCGGTGGTGGGCACCCCGGGACATTGCAGGAGCCGGCCCTGTGGGGTGGCGGTCCCCAGGGCCATTGAGGGCTCCAGGAGGGGGGCGCACGGCCCCCCTCCCTTCGAGTGCAAAGCCCCGGGCCCCCCCTAAATAATGAAGGAAGCCCTGGGGAGGTGGTGGTCCCCGGGGCCTTGGGAGGGCCCACAAGGCCCCCCCTCATTAATAACAGAAGCCCCGGGGCGGTGTGGTCCCTGGGGCTTAGGTGGGCCCCCGAGGTCCCTCTCATTAACCAATTAAGCCCCAGGAAGGTGGTGGTGGTCCCCGGGGCTTGGGAGGGGCCCTCGAGGCCCCCCCGCCTCTATTATAATAAAGCCCCGGGGAGGTGGTGGTCCCCGGGGCAGCGTGGGGGGGGTTGGGACCCCCCCACGCATTTATTGTTCAAGCCCCGGGGAGGTGGCGGTCCCCGGGGCTGCGGGGGGCCGCGTGCTCCCCGCATACAATTAACTAAGCCCCGGGGAGGTGGCGATCCCTGGGGCTGTGGGGGCCCCCGTGGTCCCCCACTAATTAATTAGGCATTGCCCCCAGGACCTGTCCCACCCGGGGGCTTATAGAAAACGAAGCGCGGGAGCCCGGGCTTTGTTTATTTAAAACTTTTTCAGCCGGATTCACGCACCCAGCGCAAATTTGGCCGTTTTTATTTTAAAAAATGCTTTTTTTGGGCCTGGGGGTCCTTGTGGGACCCCCTGAGCAGGCCTAGGGGGTCAGGGTGCTTCTACCCTGCCCCCTTTTCTTGTTTTTTATCTTTGTTTTACCTTTTTCTTGTGACTTGGTTACCGAGTCACAAGATGGCTGCCAACACATTCTGGTTTAGAGTGTTGGCAGACAATCAAAGTGAAGCTCATGCCCGGGAGGGTTCGCGAATCCTCCTCGGTGCTCAGATATAAATATTTTTATTTTTTTAATTTCACAGCAACGACTGAACGGATTTACACCATTTAAAAAACAGGGTGCTTTCTGAACCAAGACCTACCTTTTTGCCAAATTTGGTGTAATTCCGTCCAGCAGTTCGGGCTGTAGCTTTGTCTAAAGTTTCCTATGTAAATTAACATGGAGAAAACGCATTTTGGTACCCCCCTTTTTTCTCGGCCCCCGTTTGATGAATCACCCCAAAACTTTCAAGACAGGAGCTGACCAGAGCGCCCCATTAGTTTTTAAAATTTCGCAAGGATTCGTCAACCGGCGCCAAAGATATTGTCAAATTAAAAAACGCTTTTCCTATGGAAACTAGGTCCTAACTCTAACTACCTACTGGCGACTGCCAGTAGGTAATATATATATTCACTGAAAAAACCATAGGTTTCAGGGACATTATAGTTAGAAATTAGCATTTAAAAACCTTAGAAATTCACTGAAAAAACCACAGGTTTCAAGGACGTTAAAGGTAGTTGGACATTTCACTCGTACAAAACCAGAGAAATTCGGCCGTTATACTCGCGCCCCCGCAATACACTGCTGATGACGTCACATATTACATCACTCATGACATGGTCAGTGACATCACTGATGACATCTCAAATGACATCACTGATGACATCATCCACAGACTGGGTGATTTTTAAAAGTTTAAGAATGTTAATTATAGATACGCAAAGGTGTATTGAAGAATGAGTGGGTGTATGAGTGTCTTAATGGATGATTTAGTGGGTGCGTGATTGTTTAAGTGAGGGATTAAACATGTCAGTGAATGCATGGGTGAATGACTAATCTGTGTGAATGTCTGTATCAGTCTGTCAGTTGGCATGTAAGTGGCTGCATGGGTTGTGAGTAGCTACATGAGTGTCTCTATGGGTTAATGATTGGTTGTCTGATTACCTGTATGGGTGCCTAAGTGTCTTTGTGGGTGGGTGGGGGGTGTGACTCCCTCCATGGATGTGTGAGTGTGTGATTCAGTGGGTGTATGGGTTCATGAGTGCATCTGTGAGGGGCTGTATGAAATGAAAGAAACATTTATAGAGCGCATAGCTACCCTAAGGCATCCCAGCGCTGTTTGCAGACGCAGACCCAAGAGAGCACCTTTACTAACCAGTGACTTTGAAGAGCCATGTTTTAAGTAATTTCCGGAAAGACAGATGATTAGATTCCTGACGTATATGGGGGGGAAGGGCATTCCACAGCCTAGCCGCATTATAAGAGAAAGAGTGGCCTCCGCTTCTTGCTCTCTTTATTTTTGGCACTGTGGCGAGCAACATGTTCGCTGAGCGGAGGCTTCTATTCTGGTGGTAAGGGATGGTCAAAGAATGATTGATCGCCGATCCCTTTCCCCAGAACGACTTATGGGCAATACAGAGTGCCTTGAATTTGACTCTCTCTAATATCGGGAGCCAGTGTAGGGTTTTCAAAGCAGGTTTGGCTGATTGCCGATAAGGGACGTCTAGGAGCAAACGTGCTGCACAATTCTGAATAATCTGAAGTCTGGCTGTAGTGGTTTTAGGTTCTCCTAGATAGAGTGCATTTCCATAGTCCATGCGTGAGAGAATTAGTGCCTGGACCATAATCCTTCTTGCCAGGAATGGGAGGAGAGGGATAACTTTCCGAAGCATCCTCATGATGCCGTAACAAGTTGCAGACAGTTTCGCTGTTTGGTGCCCAAAAGTCAGGGAATGATCCAGCCACATGCCCAGACTTTTAATCTGGTTGTTTGGTGGTGGGGCAGGGCCAAGACAATTTGGCCAGTGTAACTCTGTGTTGGAAGTCAGAGAGTTGCCTAGGAGCATGAGCTCCGTCTTGTCTCCTTTCAGCTTTAAGCAAGAGAGCTCCATCCATTTGGCAACCTCCTCTAAACAAGGGCTCAAACTTGCAGAAGAATTGTCTGGGTGATTTAAGGCCACAACCAATTGTGTGTCGTCAGCGTATGTGACGATTTTTATGCCAAATGGTTGGACTATCTCAGCCAATGGCCTCATGTATATATTAAATACCGTGGGGCTCAGGGAAGATCCCTAAGGCACGCCATAGGTTTAGACACGACTTCTCCCTCGGAGACCTGAAAGGATCTGTTTTCTAAGAAGGATTGTAGCCAAGTGATAACACCCCCTGACACTCCCAGTCTCCCGAGTCTGAGGGTCAGGATATTATGATTTTTTTTTTAAATATTTTTTTTATTGAGATCCATCAAAAATTTACAAATTCATCCCTGGACATTTTAAATATCCAATAATAAAACACTTCATATTGAACCAGTACATAATAGGAGGTTAAACCAAAAGACAGAGAAAGTAGAACAGTAATACATAGCCAGGATACAACCCGGTGTAGCATTGCACCAGAAGACCAGATACCGTATCGAACTATCGATACGATTCCTAATACATCAAAGCCTAAGTCCGAGTGGAACTTTAAAATCCAGGGTAGAGATAAGATATTTAGCGGAATATAAATCGGGCCCGGCGTGAGCAAATCATTTTCAAAAGAGCCAGGGTGTCTATAATGTAAAAAAATGCCTTAGACTATTCAATGACTTGACTCATATGCCCTAAAAAAAAAAAAAAAGCATGTCATCATATATATCACAATTTAACGACTTTATAAAAAGATAACCAAAGTGTCTATAGTGCATTAAAGTGTCATGAAATAAATATCAATAGTAAAATACAGAGCGAAAATATTTTCCACTTATAAGAAATACCCTTAAAGTTGAAACATCAGCTTTACAGTTTAATCAAAATATGCCGCCTAGACTTTTTGAAATTTCCTAATCCCCCAATTCGTAAAGCGTATAAACGCTCTCTGTTTTTGACACGTTTCATTTTCTGCACCGACTCGAACACTGTTGGTACAAGGCCTGATCGCCATCTCTGAAGCAAAAGTGATCTAGCAACTGCCATTGCAATATAAACTAATTTGATCAACTTATCAGGGAGGCGTAACTTTTTCAGCCAACTGTTAACATCTACCATAATTGAACATGAATCTTCCAGATAACAGAAAACATAATTCCAAAACCCCTGAAGTATAGTATGCGTCCAATTGGCTATCAGATGATTTGAACAGCAAAAACACTGACCTGATTGACTGGGATAAACCTTTGATAAAAAATGTGGGGTTCTATATAAAAGCCATTTGCTAAAAAATAGCATCCGGCGCCAGTTGGCACCCCGCAAGGTATTGAAATTAAGTTCGTTCACTTTAAACCACATACACGCTGTAACCTTCAGTCCTTCATGTTTTTCCCATTTTGATATTGCTTTCTCTGTAAGATTCAAGCCCTTAATGGGGGCTAAAAACTTTTCCATACCCTAGGGGCCTGATTCACAGAACTAACGTACGTCAAAACGTAAACGTAAACGTAAAGTTAGTACTTTTTAGGTATTCACAGAATACACTCACTCATTTTGGTATTCACAGAATAGTACTAACTTTACGTTTACGTTTACGTTTTGACGTAAGTTAGTTCTGTGAATCAGGCCCCTGGGGTATGGAAAAGTTTTTGGGCGGAATTTGCGTAGTCGCTCGCAAATCTCCGCAAATGGTAAAAAATCTCCGCGAGCACGCAAGAGTTCCGCGAACACGCGAGTTGCTTGTTCCGCCCGTTCGCGATGCTTTTTCCTGTTCGCGAGCGCTGTTTGCATGCTCGGGGAGAAATATCTTGCGAACACGCATTTTGAAAGCGCAAACAAGCAAAAATTCTGCAAAGCCGCAGATCGTGGAATTTACGGCAATTTTCGCATTCTCCGCGGAACACAAAATTACCCAAATTCCGCAAATTCCGCGAGCGGAACGGAATTTACCGCCCAGCCC
>CAWUFW010027213.1:0-28248 GCA_963921515.1 Calotriton arnoldi | reverse complement strand
GGCGGAGTTACAGGGCGATCTGGAAGCAGAGGGGTACAGAAGGGTACCTCTGCGCGGCACCATGGTGGGTGCCAGAGCCAAATCCTAGGAGCCTCATGGGAGGTTCCTAGAAAACCGTGTCGGCGCCCGTTAGTCCTTCGGGCGGTTGTGGGCCTGAACAACCGGGGGTTTGCTATGCTACGCTCCGCCCTGAAAGGGGCGTGAGTAATAAGGAACCATGTGTCACGTGATCCGGGAAAGAGGATCACCAGAAGTGGCAGCACAGATGGGGTTCGCCCCAGTGCTGCTTGGCTCATCAGGCGGGCAGGCGGCCCAGACGGTTGCCTGCCCTTGGATCGCCACCATATTACATAACGGTGTATGTAATAAACCTGCAGCAATTTTACCCAAACAAGAAATGTGTTGTGTGTTTATTTATGAGCATGCATGTTACGTTGGAGGGGTGGGGTAGGTTGCCAATGCTGGTACTAGGGGAGAGGTTGTGGTCTCACGGCTAGGGCGGTCGATCTCAAATCTGGGGAACCGGGTTCGAGTCTCGGCAATGAGGCTCAACAACCTGTGATTCTGGGCAAACCACTTAATCTCCCTGTGCCTAACAAAAATTAATGTGTCCTTGTGTAACGCAACTGGTGCTCATGTAAAGCGCTCCGATACTTTCGGGTCAAGCTTGCGCTATATCAAACTACGAGAAAAAAAAAAAACATTGACCTTTCATTCTACTTCACAAACCAGAAGACCTGCTCAAGAATCTGGCCCCTAAAACTGCCCAAAAGGAACTTTGATAAAAACACAACATTCACACTTACCCTGAGATTTCCCCAAGCGTCCACAAATACACTGAACTATTGCATTTGAGGATGGTGGATAAAACCTTAATTAAATCTACCACAAAGCCACAGCACGCAATAAACAATTTAATAAATAAAAACAGCAAAATAACGTTCCTTAATATAGACAGAAAAGAGTTTGTCATGACAAGCGAGGCATGACTTAATTTTACTGCTTGTGTTCCACCATGAACAGTTTTCAGAGTGTGATTTGTGAGTGAAATGCAATTTGGTGTCAGAAAATCTTGCAAGCTATTTTCCTGCTCGCAGGAAGAGTCCCCGAGGGCACCATTTACCGTGATTTAAAGCCACCCTCTGCGCACGCGCCGCTGAATCAGCAGCAGAGAACGAACCCGAAGAACTAACTGGGGAAATCAGACTTTAAATAGTAGCTTCTAACTAACAATAGATCTTAAGAGGTCGATTCAGTGAGATCTGCGACCTTCCATTAAAGGAAGTCGCTGCCCAGAGAAAGGGATAATTATCTCAAATCTAATGACCTGATTGAAAAGTCGATTTATGGACACTTCATTTCCAGACTCATGATTCGTTTTCATTGGAAAACGTGCTTCTTTTCTCATAGGAGTGAAAAGAATGTTTTCTTTTAGGTAAATGATCATTGACGTATTACTAGCCCATTGGATAAACTAACAGAAACTAAGGATCGACCTAGAGAAGGGAAAACAGACTACACTTAGGGGCCGATTCCGATCTCGGTCGGAGGCGCACCCAATACTATTCGGTCGGGAAAAAAGCCATGCGAAAGCCAGTTTCCCGACCGATCCGTACAGCACACCGAACGAGCAAGTACGATGCGCACAACAGCAAAAATTCCGGCCGAGCCGTACTCACCCAAACCAGGTCCTGTTCTCCGACCGAGGCGAATCCGGAAACGCCGAATCGAGTCGCACGGAAGGGAAAATGCAGCCCCGTCCGGCCGGACAAGTACGATGCGCTTTCCGTACGCGCCGAACCCGTCGCTACGCACGGCACGTCAAAGCATCCGGGAGAGGCGCACATAAGCTCCGAATCGCGCCACAACACGATCCACGGCTACGAGACGAACACAGCACAGACGAGGACGACGCGAAGCGACGAGGACGAAGCGAAGCGACGAGGACGAAGCCAAGCGACGAGGACGACGCGAAGCAACGAGAAGGACGAACGACACGAACCAACCATGAATCCCTTCGTCCCGATCATACCAATATTCTACATCTACTACCGGAACAGGCACGGACGCGTACGGCGCAGAAGGTAAGTCAGACACCAACCACAAAACACATACAACACGTACACGACACATCACACACATACACTGGGAATCTGAATATACTTACACCAGCAACAGCAGCACCATAGGGGCGGGATGCCCATCACCAATGCCACATATGCACACAGGGGCCTGAATGCGCGCCACCACCCCAACCCAGGGGGGCTGGATGCCTACCACTACTACCACCCTTAGCCAGGGGGGCAGGATGCCCACCACTACTACCACCCTCACCCAGGGGGGGCAGGATGCCTACCACTACTACCACCCTCACCCAGGGGGGGCAGGATGCCCACCACTACTACCACCCTTAGCCAGGGGGGCAGGATGCCCACCACTACTACCACCCTCACCCAGGGGGGCAGGATGCCTACCACTACTACCACCCTTAGCCAGGGGGCAGGATGCCCACCACTACTACCACCCTCACCCAGGGGGGCAGGATGCCCACCACTACTACCACCCTTAGCCAGGGGGGCAGGATGCCCACCACTACTACCACCCTTAGCCAGGGGGCAGGATGCCCACCACTACTACCACCCTCACCCAGGGGGGCAGGATGCCTACCACTACTACCACCCTTAGCCAGGGGGGCAGGATGCCCACCACTACTACCACCCTCACCCAGGGGGGCAGGATGCCTACCACTACTACCACCCTCAGCCAGGGGGCAGGATGCCCACCACTACTACCACCCTCACCCAGGGGGGCAGGATGCCCACCACTACTACCACCCTCACCCACGGGGGCAGGATGCCTACCACTACTACCACCCTCACCCAGGGGGGCAGGATGCCCACCACTACTACCACCCTCACCCACGGGGGGCAGGATGCCTACCACTACTACCACCCTCACCCAGGGGGGCAGGATGCCCACCACTACTACCACCCTTAGCCAGGGGGGCAGGATGCCCACCACTACTACCACCCTCACCCAGGGGGGCAGGATGCCTACCACTACTACCACCCTTAGCCAGGGGGGCAGGATGCCCACCACTACTACCACCCTCACCCAGGGGGGCAGGATGCCCACCACTACTACCACCCTCACCCAGGGGGGCAGGATGCCCACCACTACTACCACCCTTAGCCAGGGGGGCAGGATGCCCACCACTACTACCACCCTTAGCCAGGGGGGCAGGATGCCCACCACTACTACCACCCTCACCCAGGGGGGCAGGATGCCCACCACTACTACCACCCTTAGCCAGGGGGCAGGATGCCTACCACTACTACCACCCTTAGCCAGGGGGCAGGATGCCTACCACTACTACCACCCTCACCCACGGGGGGCAGGATGCCTACCACTACTACCACCCTTAGCCAGGGGGCAGGATGCCCACCACTACTACCACCCTCACCCAGGGGGGCAGGATGCCTACCACTACTACCACCCTCACCCAGGGGGGCAGGATGCCCACCACTACTACCACCCTTAGCCAGGGGGCTGGATGCCTACCACTACTACCACCCTTAGCCAGGGGGGCAGGATGCCTACCACTACTACCACCCTCACCCAGGGGGGCAGGATGCCCACCACTACTACCACCCTTAGCCAGGGGGCAGGAAGCCTACCACTACTACCACCCTTAGCCAGGGGGGCTGGATGCCTACCACTACTACCACCCCCACTCATAGGATGGACAATGCATGACACAACAAGCACTCCACAACCTAGGGAATGCAAGATTAAGACATCCCCCCACCACCATGACAAGCGTGTGAGCAGGCTGTGTCAAATGCCTACAACACCGAACATGACTTTGAACATACAATGTGACCCCCTAGCACATGTGCCACACATATATGTGTGTGGCACCCACAATGCAAGCAGCCCATGACCATTGTGGCAATGGGGCCTAAACCCCCATCATCACAGTGACCAAAAGGCAAGTGTGGGGTCCATAGCTGAAGCACATTTTGACCATTGTGGCAATGGGGTCTAAACCCCCATCATCACAGTGACCAAAAGGCAAGTGTGGGGTCCATAGCTGAAGCACATTTTGACCATTGTGGCAATGGGGTCTAAACCCCCATCATCACAGTGACCAAAAGGTAAGTGTGGGGTCCATAGCTGAAGCACATTTTGACCATTGTGGCAATGGGGTCTACACCCTCATCATCACAGTGACCAAAAGGTAAGTGTGGGGTCCATAGCTGAAGCACATTTTGACCATTGTGGCAATGGGGTCTACACCCTCATCATCACAGTGACCAAAAGGTAATTGTTGACAAAGAAAGAGCTGCAACTGCCAAACTGCATGGATCATTCCTGGTCACAGAACCAAAAACTCATCTGTGGCAAAGTAGTGTATGTGTCCCATTGCAACATAAATTGGGGGAGCCAAATACTGCAGTGCAAATGAAACATTCCTTTGGCCATGTGCAGACAAACAACACCCATGGGGGCTGAGACCGTCAACAGTCATCAATGACACAATGACAGAAGTGACCATCAGAATGCAGAACCACATATTTGCACCAATGGGCACACAAATGCAGATACCCTGTGGAGACAGCAGATGTGAGGTGAACAGATACCATACCATGGCAGCAATGGGACACACAAACCATGATCACTGTGCTGACCGATGACCTAGGAGTCCCAGGGACAGCAGGGGAAACACACCAAACAACATACAGCCAATGGCACACCCAAGATATGCCAATGCAGTGGTGCAGATGCACAAACACAAACAGGCAGACCAACACTGTCATCATACACAGCAGGTGAGGGGTGGGGGTGCCAGTGTCCCCAGGCAACAACACAACACATGAGGAGAGCTGAATACCAATCATACAGATGTGCATACACTGCCACACTAAGCTAACTCATGGATCCAAATCCCCTATGTGGGCAAGCAGGCATTGACAGGTGAGAGGGAGCACAAAACACACATGTCACACAGGCACGTAGGAACAACAACTGACACAGCAAGTCACAGACACACCACAGCACCACCCCCAGGGCCCCCACAATGTGGTGACCCTGGGCTGAATAAAAATACCACTGTGATGACAAAGCTAAATGTCGTTCACACTGTGAACCACAGTCAGGTGTCCTGAGCAACTAACTACCATCACACCTACACAAGCACAAATCAATCAGCATGGCCAGTAAGCCAAGGCCAACATGGAGGCAGGGGACTAGCCGGGCAACAACTCTCATCTGCACACACTCAACACCACACCCCTCGACCACCAACAATGTGCAGCAGTGAAGTACACATGCACTGGTGACATTGCACATGCACCCATGACTATTCCAGGGTGGTGGGTGGGAACCAAGGTGTAGAAACACATCACACATGGACACTCAACAAGACTCCTGAATGTCTGACACACTGCACACTACGCTGTACATGGACATGACGGCAATACCACACCGACCAATGGGATCCCAGCCACAGTCACACACCAATGAAGAAGCCAAGGTCACCCACAAAGAACACACATAGACAACAACCAACATTGCAGCCCGGACCCTAAGGAGTGCCAGCAGTCACACACACAACGTGTCACAATCACTGAAAGATAACACAAACTGGAAATCACATGACAGGGGCAAACAACAAGTGCCAAAGGGAAACCTGACTGTGACCCATCTGCGTCAGCACACAAACTCTGCCCTGACAGCAAACACACCTATGGGTGACACCCTGATGACCAGTAATGTGCCATGCACCCACATCACAGAGAACACAGGGAGAAGACTTTGGGGGAACATAGCTCAAGTCAGCAAGCATCACAAACAGGTACAACACTAGGGATCACAGCATGCGCAGATGAATGAAAGTGAACACACAGACATGCACATACAACACACACCTTGGGCGCAGGCAATGTCACACGTGTACACACTGCCATGAGGGGACTCCACTCCTGTGTGAGGAAAGCTGTGCCATATGTTGCCTCAGTAGGGCCCCATCATGTCAGCTGAGCACTTGGTCACACAATCAACAATTAGCACCAAATGAGGGCTCCCATCACATCAGCCTGGTCATGGATGTGCCAACGGAATCATCAGCACAGATCCAACACACTTGTATAGCAATGTTGCACTGACTACACGAATGAGTCCCTCCCCATTGATGCCCAAACCTGCATGTCCACTGGAGATGGCAACACGGTCAGGGAAGTAGACAAATGCAACGATGGCAGGCACAACAGATGTGCAGGGGTGGAAGCCACAGATATGAAATTGCCAATGTAAGTAGGAAACCCATTGCCAAATACTGAACACATGACACCCTCAGATGCTGCTATTGATGACATGGATACACCACATGATAGGACACATTCCCCTGGACCACATGGGTTCCTGCACAGTAACACTTCATAATCATGAGACCAGATATCACCATCACTGCAGCAAGGGCATGGTTAGCTGCACCAACAACATGTACATCTGAAGCATGAGCACTAGAGAAAAGAAAGTTGCTTTATTCAGCATATGTGTTGTCTGATAACGACGTCCAGAAGAAATTAGAGCAAAGGCCAATGGCCAGTCCATTGTCAAAGTTCAAACAGGGTGACACTGGCAGATGTCACCCTACGCATGCCTGCACAATACCAGGGACAATCCACTAGGAGGGGCAACCGGGGGGCAGGCCAGGCACCGCAGGGACAGGATCAGGGCTCACCAGGGGGAGTCAGGGAAGGGGTGGTGGGTGCTGGAGAGCCACTGACAACTGCAGTGGAGGTGTCTGACATGGTGTGTGCCGGCACAACTGGGGGGCATGACACAGATGTCGTGGGTGCCGGCACAACTGCAGTGGACCCTGCAGATGGGGTGGACAGGTCCGCCACTGCAGTGCCCAAGTCAGACAGGGCGGTAGTGGACTCCACTGCAGTGCCTACCTCCAGGGGAGGAGAATGGGGAACAGGCAAGGTGGGTTGGACAGAGGGGGAGGACACCCTCACCACATCAGTGGCACAGACAAGCGCAGCGGGGGGTGTGGTGCTGGGAGAGCAAGTGGCAGGGGGAGAAGGCCGGAGCATCTTGGGGATGGTATATCTGTGGGTGGGGGAACCTGGGGCAGGGTGTGGTGGGGGCACCTGTGCAGTGGGGGCCTGAGGGATGGAGGACGGAGACCTTGTGCCTGAGCTGCAGGGCGGTGGCGGGGTCTTGCTCTTAGCACTCCGGGGGGACTTGCGGGTGGGGGCCTCAGTCCGTCTGCGCCTGGGGGAGGGTGTCCGGGGGCGAGGGGCACTCTGCTCCGTGTGGGTGGGCTTCCTCTTCCCCGGGATGCTGGAGCAGCTTCATCGGTGGGGAAGAGGCCGAGGTCACAGAGGAAGAGCTGCTGTGACTTTGGGGTTGCAGGTGAGGCAAGGGAGGGTGCTTTGGAGGGAGAGGGAACTGAGGACTGCGCAGTGCATGTGGATGCGTGTGTGTGTTCCAGGGCCCCATCCCCTGTGAGTCTGGCTTCAGTCCCCTGAATGTGCGTGCGTGTGCGTTTTGTCATTGGCGTGTGTGTCAGTGTGCTGGATGTGTGTGTGCTGGTGTGTGCCTGTGCCAGTGTGTGTGTGCCTGGGATGGGTAAGGTGCTGGGGAGTGTGGATGGAGCAGAGGCAGGAGGGGTGAGGGACCGTTTGAGGAGGGACACTGCTGCCGTCAGGGAGGAGTCCATGGACCTATTGCCCCTCTGTAGGTCAGACATGCCCGATGAGATGCCCTCCATGAACGACACCAGCTGAGTCAACAGCGCGGTGTGCGCATGGAGGACACTCAGCATGGCTGTCTGCCCTACATGGAGCTGGCGAAGGAGGTACACAGACTCCTCACTCAGGGCAGCAGGGGACACAGGGGCAGGGGTGCGGTGCCTGGCCCAAAGGAGACACGCTCCCGGACATGGGAGCCTCCACGGACCTGGGGAATGGGAGCCGATGGGAGGGCGGTGGTGGTGCTGGTGGTGGCGGGGACAGCAACACTAGCTGGGGTGTGGTGGCTGCTGACACCCGCCTCCACAAGGGAGTCATCCTCCGAGTTGCTCTGGTCCTCAGCTGAGGTGGATGCTGCTGAGGACTCCTCGGTGTGGCTCCCCTCGCCCTCCGTGCCACTGGGTCCCTCCGACCACTCCTCGGCTGCTGACCCAGTCTGGCTCTCCGGCTCCTCCTGGTCCGTGGAGCTGTCCCCTTCCGTGGCCGTGGATGTATCTGCAAACAATGGGGAAACAGACAGACATCAGTCACCTGCACATAACGCACACACCACTGTGAGCACAGCACATCACAGAGCAAGCCCTGGCATCATTAGTTGTACATTGCTAAAAGTGCACTAATTGAACAGGAGAAGTCAATTGTCAGTCTGATGCCAAGCATGGCACTCACATCCCACATGGCCTTGCACCCATCTGTCTGGTGTCTGTTGGATTGCAACACCCCAGTGTTGACACATGCACCAAGTACACAGTAGTTGGACAGTGCAGAGGACACGGTGTGGACACATCACAGCTCTTGCCACTGAGTCAGTACAGGTTTACGGATGTAAGGGATGCCCAGAGTCAAATAGGAAATGCATGTGATGCATACCAGCGACAGACACCATGATGCACCCATGTCCTGATAGCCAGCGCCACTATGGTGTGCATGTAGCACATGTCACTCCCCTGCAGGATCACCAATCAGTAGACACATGCCATGGCGGAGGCATGACTGCTAAGTCATACATCACTGTCTCAGTGATGTATGACTTTGCAGCCAGACAACAACACTCTGCACTGTGTCACAATAGTAGGTCATGGGGAATGCAAGTCCTGGAGCTGCACAAGTGCACATGTACATCCCCCCCACAACACATCCTCTTAACCCTCATCTGTCCAGGTCATACCTATTGGACATATGGGAGACCTGTGACACTACCCTCTGAACCTGAGCCCCTCACACTCTGCTGTGCATGGGGAACAGCTGCCTGAACTTCACATTTACATGCCCCAGTCTGCATGGGCAGCTGATCAGACACCTATGTGTCACACAAGTATCGTCTCCTATGGTCACATCTCCAGTGGCATGCTGAGCCCCTACCAAGAAACTCCACAGCAGTCCTGGCGACTAATCCACAGCACACTGACACAGAGGCAGACACCTGAGGGGTCAAATCACTGTGCACAATGTGTCCTCTGATACACGGGAGTGGGAGTACAGAGTGTATTGTATGGCCTGGAGTAGGCATGACTGTCCAGCCCCACATGAATGAGGGATGAGCCCTGGACTGTAGGCAGCTGGCTAAGTATGTGTGACACACGTCATATACATACTCCTGGGGCCCAAACATTGTTCCCACCCGCAGCATGGGTGTGTGCCAGGTACCCCAGCCACATGTGGTGGATCAGCTCAGCAATTGGACCACAGATCAAAGTAACACGCTGAATACATGTCAGAATACAGGCATTGTGTAAGCAATGGACCCACCCATGATGCCCACCACAGAGTCAGGGAAACAGATGCTGTCTCCCACCTTTAGTCAAGCAAACTGCAAGGACACAGTCCTAAGTGACAGAATTCCCTGCATGTAAGGGCCACACCTGGGTATCAGATGAGGAGTGGGCAGTGCACAATAGAGGGACATGGCTCCTGGACAACATGACTGCTGTACTGTGGCAGTTCAACCTGGCCCGAGGAGGGCACATAGCATGTTAGACAGAGTACACAGTGCAGTCTTTGACTCACCCCCTCCTTGCTGCTCTCTGGCCTTCAGCTGCCCATCCAGGTCTGGAAAGACCACCGCCAGGATCCTGAGCATGTGGGGGGTCAGGGTCCGTGTTCCGCCCCTCCTGCGAGGAGGCGACAGCTTCAGCTGGACCCGTGCAATCCTCCGGGTCCAGCCCCGAAGGTCCTGCCACCTCTTTTGGCAGTTGCGGATCCGGCGCTTGTAGACCCCCACGGACCGGACAGCCCGGACGATGTCCTTCCAGATCTCATGCTTCCGATGGGCAGAAGCCTGTCAGGATGACAAAGTGATAAGGCCATTACTACACATGCAACATATCCGTGCATGACACAGTTGCATATACATGTCGCAATCACAGGGGCACATGGTGTACCCAGGCAGTGCACGGCTGCCCATGGACAGTTTTCCAGAAGTCACTACATGGTATCATTGCATGGGGAGTAAAACCCTGTTCAGAAGCACTGTCACTGCACCATACCTGTCCAGTGCAAGTCACTACACACTATGGGGGGTGACAACTACTCAGTGAGCCTGCTAGCCAGTGGTGTGCTGACTCTCAGCCTTGCTAGTCAGACAAAATGCACATTCAGAAAGGCAGTGCACAGAACACTCACCTGCTCCCCTGGTGTCCCATACAGCTTGCTGTACTGTGGAAGTAGGCTGTCCAGCAGGGCCTGGTTCTCTTCAAGGCTGAAGGCTGGGGCTCTCTCCACAGTACGTGCCATTGCAGGGTCCAGAGGGGCAGAGACAGCAGCAGTGCAGTGGCAGATGTCGTCCTGGAGCATGTAGTGCAGGCAAGTGGGCTCTCAGGGGAACATGCAGCAATATATATGTGCTGGAGAGGCAGATACTGTCCCTTGTGTCCAAAGTGATAGGTCCAAGTCGTTTGCATCTTCTGAATCTGGCCAATCCATGGAATAGCAGCACCAAAACACGCCCACAGCATCCTTCAAAATTTCAACTTCATGACATACATGATTTTGCAACATTGTTGTGGGTGACCAACTGATTTTCCAGCAACCGACTCGTTCGAATATTCGAAAACGCGTCCGTTGCCAGGCAAGCCCATTGTCAATGGGTGCGCACCGATCGGTCCATTGAGGTACAACGCGCACAGGGGTACAACGCGTACCCGCACACATTGAATGCAATGGGCCGGCCGGAGGCACCGATCGGTCCATTGCAGTACAACGCGCACAGGGGTACAACGCGTACCCGCACACATTGAATGCAATGGGCCGGCCGGAGGCACCGATCGGTCCATTGCAGTACAACGCGCACAGGGGTACAACGCGTACCCGCACACATTGAAAGCAATGGGCCGGCCGGAGGCACCGATCGGTCCATTGCAGTACAACGCGCACAGGGGTACAACGCGTACCCGCACACATTGAAAGCAATGGGCCGGCCGGAGGCACCGATCGGTCCATTGCTGTTCAACGCGCACAGGGGTACAACGCGTACCCGCACACATTGAAAGCAATGGGCCGGCCGGAGGCACCGATCGGTCCATTGCAGTACAACGCGCACAGGGGTACAACGCGTACCCGCACACATTGAAAGCAATGGGCCGGCCGGAGGCACCGATCGGTCCATTGCTGTTCAACGCGCACAGGGGTACAACGCGTACCCGCACACATTGAAAGCAATGGGCCGGCCGGAGGCACCGATCGGTCCATTGCAGTACAACGCGCACAGGGGTACAACGCGTACCCGCACACATTGAAAGCAATGGGCCGGCCGGAGGCACCGATCGGTCCATTGCTGTTCAACGCGCACAGGGGTACAACGCGTACCCGACACATTGAAAGCAATGGGCCGGCCGGAGGCACCGATCGGTCCATTGCTGTTCAACGCGCACAGGGGTACAACGCGTACCCGCACACATTGAAAGCAATGGGCCGGCCGGAGGCACCGATCGGTCCATTGCAGTACAACGCGCACAGGGGTACAACGCTGTACCCGCACACATTGAAAGCAATGGGCCGGCCGGAGGCACCGATCGGTCCATTGCTGTTCAACGCGCACAGGGGTACAACGCGTACCCGCACACATTGAAAGCAATGGGCCGGCCGGAGGCACCGATCGGTCCATTGCAGTACAACGCGCACAGGGGTACAACGCGTACCCGCACACATTGAATGCAATGGGCCGGCCGGAGGCACCGATCGGTCCATTGCAGTACAACGCATCACTGTACATGTGACTGGCATATGTCAGCATGCCTGTCTCAGATGGACATATGCCAGCCACAGATAGCTCCCAGGGAGTGAGGGGCACACCTACATCACGACAGCCTGTCCAAACCTTATCATAAGGCATGTAAGGCTGCATTTCCTATTGTGTGTATGTTGGTGTACATGTTGTCCTGTGGGTGTCACCTGTGGGCAGCCACCCCCAGGCTGTGCACGTGTTAATGGGGACAGGATCCTGGGTGTTACGTGTACGTGACCACTGTGATGTGCAACTGTTCATATCTGTGCATGTGCCATGGTCACATTTCACAGTGGTGTTTGTGTATGTCATGTCACATACCCCGTGAGTCCCATGTGGGACGGTATGTTTGAGCCAGGGTGTCCCAGTGGCACAATAGTGATGGCCCTCCACAGTCTTTGTGCATGTAGTGTTTACAATGTCTCTGATTTCATGTGCACAATGGGAGACAGTCTCCACATCCACGTTGTGTGTGCATGGACTCTGATGTTGTGCGTGTGTGTCACAGACGTCCATGGCTCTCCTGCCATGGCAAGTGTGGCCACTACCTGTGGGGGTCATGTTTGTTTTGTTGTGGTGTACACATGATACTCCAGGTGATGCCAGTGTCCATGTGGCATTACAGGGTCCCTGGGAATGTGCCTGTCGTTGAGCTGTGGTGCCTGGGGCACATCTGTCCTCACATGTCACTGGGGGGTGACTGTGACACAGCATCATGATATCCAATGGGCCAACCTGGGACAAATTGATGCCACCTGTAGGACCGTGTTGACAGATGTTGGCCATGTATGTACCATACATGTCGTTCCGGTACTGCACACTTCATGTAGTTGTGCCTCATGATGATGTATGTTGGGATCTTGAGTGTGTTCAATGCCGCATATGTGGGGTGACTGACGATCTTGCTTACTTCTCCTCTGCACTGCAGGGCTCCTGCTGTCCATCGGCCATTCCCAGACCTGGCAACGATGGTGGAACGGGACAGCATCCGACGGTACCGCTTCACCAGGCAGCTGATTGAGGATTTGGCAGTGCAGTTGTCCCCACATTTGCAGCCTGGCCGGCCGTATCCTACAGCGCTGACCCCCAAGGTGAAGGTGATGGCAGCCCTACACTTCTTTGCCACCGGTACCTTCCAACATACTGTGGCGTCTGCTGGTGGGATGTCACAGACCATGTTCAGCCGTGTGCTCCGCGATGTTTTGGCGGCAATGTTGCTCTTCCTGAACCGGTACATCTATTTCCCTAGACTGCGACGACTCACTGACGTGAAGAGTGACTTTTATGCCCTGGGGAGGATGCCGCATGTCATTGGCTCCATTGATGGGACACATGTGGCTTTGGTACCACCACAGGCCCAGGAGCAGGCCTACAGGAACCGCAAGCACTACCACTCGGTCAATGCACTGGTGGTGTGTCTTGCAGACATGACCATCACACACGTGTGTGCCCGTTTCCCTGGTTCAGCACACGATGCCTTTGTGATGAGGAGTAGTCGCATCCCCAGGTTGATGGCACAGATGCAGAACCAGCGTGCCTGGCTTGTCGGTGTGTACTGACTTTGTGCCATTGTGTGTGATCTGATCTGTAGTATTCCGCCCACTTTTCCAAGTCAGCTGATGTGCACTTGTCTGTCCGTAGGTGACTCGGGATACCCCAACATGCCGTGGTTGCTGACACCCCTCAGGAACCCTGTGACACCTGCCCAGATGCGCTACAATGAGGCACATGGTCGGACCAGGAGAGTGATTGAGCGGACCTTTGGTCTCCTGAAGAGCCGCTTCCGCTGCCTGGACAAGACCGGAGGGTCCCTCCCATATGCCCCTGCGAAAGTGTGCAAGATTATCATCGTCTGCTGCATGCTCCACAACCTGGCAGTGCGGAAGGAGTTGCCTCTCATCCAGGATGACGATGACCAACATCCGCCACCTGTGGAGGATCCTGGCCTGGACCACGATGCCAGTGACGATGATGATGATGATGGTGATGGTGATGTCCGCACACAGCTCATCACCAACTTCTTTAGCTGAATGTGAGTATCCTGAGGTGTCATGTGAATGATGTGAGTTGGCATGATGTGTGGGTGGTGCTCTGGTGCTGTTGGAGTGTGTCCATGGGCTACTTGACAGGATGTGTGTTGCGATGTGTGGTGACAGGTGGGCTGTACTCCCCAACAGTGTTGACATGCTAACTTGGTTCTGGGTGGGTATCTTGTAACATGTATTGTGCATGAGTTTTGCTGTTCTGTCCTGTACTGCATTGCTTTTGACTGTGTGTCATTTCTGTCCTTCACAGGGTACTTTCAGATTCGTTTGGTCAACTGTGTCCACCGACGACGTGATTGCACATCCAGGCTGGTAGCTGTTGTGTCCCTACAGGTGATGTGCGCCACACCCATGGACTTCCTTCTGTCTACAGTTGTTGACTGTGTGCCCGCTACCAGGTGGGGTTACCTTGCATCTGTAGTGGTTACGGCATGTTGCTACTGTGTAATAAACCTGTGCTTCACTTAGTGATGTGCGTTGTCTGTGGTCACACATTTGACTGCCATTTGCTTACTGCACCTGTGGGCTACTTGACTACAACTGGGAATGGGTGTGGTGTCTGTGCATTGCACCGTCTTCCCTGGCAACATCAGTGTAGGCAATGAGTCAGATGGCCTAGGTGTGTATGTGTTGTGTAGCCCTGGTGGTGTGTCTCCCTCATATGTGTCACGTTGCCTGTACTCACATGCCTGTGTTGTCCTTGCTGTTGCAGTTCGCATACACTGTGTAATTTTGCAGTTCATCATCCCCATAACAGCACCCACGTTGGAATCACGACAGAGGCAAGTATGGTGTATTAGTGTGTTTATTGTGATAATAGTGCATAGGATGGATTGTGCTGTACATGAATCTTGCAATCCCAAGTTCCTAGATGAATAGAAAGTCCAGGTAGACAGGATCCCCAGTATCGGGGCCACAGTTGTCTGACACATTGTTCCAACTTGTACTCCCCATGCAATGTGTGGGAGTAGTGTTGCCATCAACAGGGTGAACAGTCTGTGCACAAAGGCGAAAATCCAGAACAGGTTCAGGCTTCCTGGGAGTTGCGCTTGGCCATCAGCCTCTCACTTTCCCCTCCTCGGACGACCCCTCTTCTTGGGGGGGGCCCTCAAGTGCAGGCTGCTGCGGTGCAGGGGACTCTCCGCCAGAGTCCTCCTCCCTCCCTGTGGCAGTTGCAGTTTGTTCGGTACCAGATGTTGTTGGCACACAGGGAGGTGTGGACTGGTTGCTGTTCATCTGGCGGAGGCATTGTAAAATGTCCCTGTGCACCGCCGTCATCTCATGTAGTACATCCCACTTGGACTCCACGCGGGTCATGTGGGAGTCCACACGTGACATGTGGGAGTCCACACGTGACATGTGTGACTCCACGTGGGACATGTGGGAGTCCAAGCGGGCATGATGGGCAGCCTGCTGCTGTTTGATGTCTCTGAGGAGCCCCACTACCTGGCTGAGCTCTCCGGTGCTGGACTGGTACGCATCAGCTATGCGTACCAGTTGTGGGTCTTCATGCACACCAGCAACGTCTGCAAGCAGCGACCTCTGTCTCCCACCCCTCCCACCACCCCTGCTGACATGTGCAGTGTGTGCAGTTGCACGCACAGATAACCCTGGTCCACCTTGGGGGTTGGTGGTGGTGGTGGTGTCCATGGCCCCAGGTTGGTCCAGGGTCACTGCGCTGGTGTTGTTCCTTATTCTGTCCATGTCGGCAGGGATGGTATTCGTGGTGACAGTCGTTGGAGGGGTGGGTGCAGGGGTGCAGCTGGTGGACCTGCTGGTGCTGCAGCTGGTGGTCCTGCTGGTGCAGCATGTTGACTTGCACCGGATGTGCCAGGTTGTTCTTCATCGTCCGAGGAGGACAGAGGCTGTACGACGCCAGTGAGCTCGGCATCTTCTTGAGCCTGGGACTGGGACTCCTCAGCGTCTGCTGCTGTGTCCCTATCATCACCTGTTTTTGGGAGACACAAACAATGTATGTCATGTTTCTGCAGGCATCAGTGGTTGACACACCTGACAGTTGTGACTGTGCCTCGGGGTGCGGGCCTGTACATTGTATTGTCCTAAGTCGTCACAGTCAGGGGTTGATATTGGTGTGGCACATTGTCCTGCATTATTTGGGCATTTCTATGTATTCTCTGGGGTGTGAACATGGTCTGCATTGATTGTGTTTGGTTGACAGCCAGACCTCCTTCCCACCCACCCACCCACCCAGTCAGTTATCCCACCATGGAACGTGCTTGCATTGCAGGGAGTGTAAGTTGTCTCTCAGGATGTCAGTCAGTGGTGTCCTGCTGTTTGTTGGTGCACAGTTGGCAGCAGGGCCTTGTGCTCCCCACAGCAGTAGCCAGTGTCAGCCATCTTGTGAGTCCTTCTCCACTCCCTGTGATGTGAGCATGGTTCAGGGTGGTGTTGATGGGCCAGTTGTGAGGCTGAGCAATGTCTGTGACTACGACTCCCATCATGCTATTGCCTCCACCCCCTTCCCAGCATGCCCATGCTTCCTTCCTTTTGACTCTGCTTCCCTGTGGGGTGGGCTGGCTGTGCTGACAGGATGGCTGGGAGTGTTGTCCTGGCAGTTGTTTGGCTAAGAGTCCCAAGAGTGTCCCTGTGCTTCACACAACATAACCCAGGGTGGTGGTGCTTTGTGGGATCTTGTGTTAGGATGGAGGGCATTGCATTCTACCAGGTGGGTACTGTGGAGTTTGTGTTGGGGGGTGTGAGGGTAGGTGCTGGTGACTATGGTCAGTGCTGCAAGTCCCCCTTCCCACCCAGCCAGCCAGATATCCCACCATGGAACGTGCTTGCATTGCAGGGAGTGTAAGTTGTCTCTCAGGATGTCAGTCAGTGGTGTCCTGCTGTTTGTTGGTGCACAGTTGGCAGCAGGGCCTTGTGCTCCCCACAGCAGTAGCCAGTGTCAGCCATCTTGTGAGTCCTTCTCCACTCCCTGTGATGTGAGCATGGTTCAGGGTGGTGTTGATGGGCCAGTTGTGAGGCTGAGCAATGTCTGTGACTACGACTCCCATCATGCTATTGCCTCCACCCCCTTCCCAGCATGCCCATGCTTCCTTCCTTTTGACTCTGCTTCCCTGTGGGGTGGGCTGGCTGTGCTGACAGGATGGCTGGGAGTGTTGTCCTGGCAGTTGTTTGGCTAAGAGTCCCAAGAGTGTCCCTGTGCTTCACACAACATAACCCAGGGTGGTGGTGCTTTGTGGGATCTTGTGTTAGGATGGAGGGCATTGCATTCTACCAGGTGGGTACTGTGGAGTTTGTGTTGGGGGGGTGTGAGGGGAGGTGCTGGTGACTATGGTCAGTGCTGCAAGTCCCCCTTCCCACCCAGCCAGCCAGATATCCCACCATGGAACGTGCTTGCATTGCAGGGAGTGTAAGTTGTCTCTCAGGATGTCAGTCAGTGGTGTCCTGCTGTTTGTTGGTGCACAGTTGGCAGCAGGGCCTTGTGCTCCCCACAGCAGTAGCCAGTGTCAGCCATCTTGTGAGTCCTTCTCCACTCCCTGTGATGTGAGCATGGTTCAGGGTGGTGTTGATGGGCCAGTTGTGAGGCTGAGCAATGTCTGTGACTACGACTCCCATCATGCTATTGCCTCCACCCCCTTCCCAGCATGCCCATGCTTCCTTCCTTTTGACTCTGCTTCCCTGTGGGGTGGGCTGGCTGTGCTGACAGGATGGCTGGGAGTGTTGTCCTGGCAGTTGTTTGGCTAAGAGTCCCAAGAGTGTCCCTGTGCTTCACACAACATAACCCAGGGTGGTGGTGCTTTGTGGGATCTTGTGTTAGGATGGAGGGCATTGCATTCTACCAGGTGGGTACTGTGGAGTTTGTGTTGGGGGGGTGTGAGGGGAGGTGCTGGTGACTATGGTCAGTGCTGCAAGTCCCCCTTCCCACCCAGCCAGCCAGATATCCCACCATGGAACGTGCTTGCATTGCAGGGAGTGTAAGTTGTCTCTCAGGATGTCAGTCAGTGGTGTCCTGCTGTTTGTTGGTGCACAGTTGGCAGCAGGGCCTTGTGCTCCCCACAGCAGTAGCCAGTGTCAGCCATCTTGTGAGTCCTTCTCCACTCCCTGTGATGTGAGCATGGTTCAGGGTGGTGTTGATGGGCCAGTTGTGAGGCTGAGCAATGTCTGTGACTACGACTCCCATCATGCTATTGCCTCCACCCCCTTCCCAGCATGCCCATGCTTCCTTCCTTTTGACTCTGCTTCCCTGTGGGGTGGGCTGGCTGTGCTGACAGGATGGCTGGGAGTGTTGTCCTGGCAGTTGTTTGGCTAAGAGTCCCAAGAGTGTCCCTGTGCTTCACACAACATAACCCAGGGTGGTGGTGCTTTGTGGGATCTTGTGTTAGGATGGAGGGCATTGCATTCTACCAGGTGGGTACTGTGGAGTTTGTGTTGGGGGGGTGTGAGGGGAGGTGCTGGTGACTATGGTCAGTGCTGCAAGTCCCCCTTCCCACCCAGCCAGCCAGATATCCCACCATGGAACGTGCTTGCATTGCAGGGAGTGTAAGTTGTCTCTCAGGATGTCAGTCAGTGGTGTCCTGCTGTTTGTTGGTGCACAGTTGGCAGCAGGGCCTTGTGCTCCCCACAGCAGTAGCCAGTGTCAGCCATCTTGTGAGTCCTTCTCCACTCCCTGTGATGTGAGCATGGTTCAGGGTGGTGTTGATGGGCCAGTTGTGAGGCTGAGCAATGTCTGTGACTACGACTCCCATCATGCTATTGCCTCCACCCCCCTTCCCAGCATGCCCATGCTTCCTTCCTTTTGACTCTGCTTCCCTGTGGGGTGGGCTGGCTGTGCTGACAGGATGGCTGGGAGTGTTGTCCTGGCAGTTGTTTGGCTAAGAGTCCCAAGAGTGTCCCTGTGCTTCACACAACATAACCCAGGGTGGTGGTGCTTTGTGGGATCTTGTGTTAGGATGGAGGGCATTGCATTCTACCAGGTGGGTACTGTGGAGTTTGTGTTGGGGGGTGTGAGGGGAGGTGCTGGTGACTATGGTCAGTGCTGCAAGTCCCCTTCCCACCCAGCCAGCCAGATATCCCACCATGGAACGTGCTTGCATTGCAGGGAGTGTAAGTTGTCTCTCAGGATGTCAGTCAGTGGTGTCCTGCTGTTTGTTGGTGCACAGTTGGCAGCAGGGCCTTGTGCTCCCCACAGCAGTAGCCAGTGTCAGCCATCTTGTGAGTCCTTCTCCACTCCCTGTGATGTGAGCATGGTTCAGGGTGGTGTTGATGGGCCAGTTGTGAGGCTGAGCAATGTCTGTGACTACGACTCCCATCATGCTATTGCCTCCACCCCCTTCCCAGCATGCCCATGCTTCCTTCCTTTTGACTCTGCTTCCCTGTGGGGTGGGCTGGCTGTGCTGACAGGATGGCTGGGAGTGTTGTCCTGGCAGTTGTTTGGCTAAGAGTCCCAAGAGTGTCCCTGTGCTTCACACAACATAACCCAGGGTGGTGGTGCTTTGTGGGATCTTGTGTTAGGATGGAGGGCATTGCATTCTACCAGGTGGGTACTGTGGAGTTTGTGTTGGGGGGGTGTGAGGGGAGGTGCTGGTGACTATGGTCAGTGCTGCAAGTCCCCCTTCCCACCCAGCCAGCCAGATATCCCACCATGGAACGTGCTTGCATTGCAGGGAGTGTAAGTTGTCTCTCAGGATGTCAGTCAGTGGTGTCCTGCTGTTTGTTGGTGCACAGTTGCCAGCAGGGCCTTGTGCTCCTCACAGCAGTAGCCAGTGTCAGCCATCTTGTGAGTCCTTCTCCACTCCCTGTGATGTGCGCATGGTTCATGGTGGTGTTGATGGGACAGTTGTGGGGGGGCAATATGTGTGACTGCGACTCCCATGATGCTATTGGCTACACTGACTTGGCCAGCATACACAGAATTCCTTCCTTTGAGTGGTCTTCACTGTGTGTTGGTGTTGTTGTGGTGGCTACATGTGTGGATGTGTGTGTTAGTTCTATTTGTGCCACTGCCTAGCTGTAGTTGTGGTTGTGTTTGTACATGTGTTGGCACAGTTGGATGTGACTTTTTTGATGGCATGTGTTGTGTTTATCTGACTGACATACACATTTTGGGATGATTCTGTTCTAGTTGCTGTGTAATTGCTATGAGTGCATGGTTTGACTCTCCCTTGACAGTGATGTGTGTGTTTTGTGGCAGTATATTGTGTACATTTGTTGTGTACTCACCAGGCTCTGGGATGTCCTCTAGTCCATATATGCTCACTGGCGGTAGGATGGCCCGCACCTTCTCCTCCCAGGGCCTGAGGTATATTGGCTTGGCAGGAGGGCCACTGCCGGTGTGTTGGCTGTTGATGTAGTCTTGCTTCAGCAGTTTCCGTACCCTCCTGCGCACGTCATACCACCTGTTCTGGATGTCGGTCTTTGTGCGCCGACATGGTGATTGGGCGTTCACCCTGTTGATGATCCTCTCCCACATCTTGGTTTTCTGCGACATGGGGGTCTGTTGGACCAATGTGCCAAACAGCTGTGGCTCTACCCTGAGGATCTCGTCTACCAGGACTTCCAATTCACAATCTAGGAACTTGTGATTCTTCTTGGGGGGCATGGTGATGGGTGGTGATGGTGGGTGATGTGTGTGTTGGTGTGCAGGTGAGGGTGTGTGGGTGTGTGTTGTGCTGGGTGTATGTGAGGTAGGTATTTGTTGGTGTGCTGCTGGTGTGTGGCTTGTGTGAGGGATGAGCTGTGGGTGTGTGGTTGCTTTCTCTTGGGTGCTGGCAGTGGAATGGCATTTGCAAAGGCTCATGGTAGTGATTTGTGTCCTTTATATAGGTGGAGTTGTGGGTGTGTCTTTGTTCTCTGTCCCCACCCCCCCAGTATTTATTGGCTTGGTAATTGCTTGTTTGGCCTTTTTTGGTTGATTTTTCCTTTGTGCTGTTTGTGTATGTTGGAAACGTTCTTGTGACCGAGTCGGACCCTGCATTGGTCTCGTACGGTGTTTTCCGTTTCGTTCACGCTGTGTTTGTGCAGTTTTGTATGCTGCGTACGCGTCGGTCGCGGTGTATTGTGTTGCTTCGGCTCGGTTTTGTATGCGTGTCGGTCGTACGGCTTGTCCTCCGTCCGACTCGGTCGTGTTTTTCGCGCCTTGCATCGTACTTTGCGGGTTGGAGTTGGCGGGTACGATTCGGTCGGATTTGTTCCGGGTGCGTGTCGGTCGGTTGGATTCGCGTGTTTTTCCGGCCGGATTGCTATTTTCCGAGCGGCTCGGTCGGTCGGCTTGGTTTCCTGACGTGTCGGTCGGATTTATCGCGGCTTGCATCGTACTTGGCGTGTCGGGCGCCACTGGTACGTGTCGGTCGGTAATTTTTCCGGCTCCGAGTCGGTCGGTGCTTTTTCCGGCCCGAATCGGAATCGACCCCTTAATGTTTCTTACATGTTTCAATAGTAGTCAGAGAGAGGACATGTCCTGCTGCTCTTGACATCACAACTAATTGCTATCAGGGAAAGGTGAAGATAATTGCTTGGATCTCTGCTCCACTTCCATTAGGTCCGAGAGGGGAATCGCTCTTTTAATTTCTCTCTATTTCAATAGCAGTGGAAACACCCCCTTTCACCCAGAAGCTGCACCAGATTTGGTGTGTGGCCATGATACTGTAAGAAAGGAATGTTAAAAAATAATAATAAGCCTTCTAGTTTTGTCTACTGCACAGGCAGCACCTGATCAAGCTGGGATGAAGGTGCTCCGTGGACCATTGGTAGAAACAGTGGTGTAGCAAGGAGGGGGGCGGGCCTTACCGGCAGTCACGCGGGGCGGCAAACACAGGATTTGTTCACCAGCACCCCCACCCGCCGTACGGCCACCGCGGCAAAGGCTGGGACCGCCACAGGTGGCAAAGGCCTAGCTATGCCACTGGGTAGAAACACGATACACCTTACTCCAAGGATACTCACACTGGACCCTTTAAGTTATTGGGCAGCCACATATATGTTTGTAAAACCTGAATTGCCTTCACACCACACCCAATGGACTCCTACATCAACATTTTCTGTGGCTACTAACTCCACGCTTACTACTACATAGAGGGGAGACTTTTGATCTTCCTTCGTTTACATGAGACACCAGAATGACAAACTCCACACTATATACCCATGCGTGCATGAACACATTTAACAAGACTTGGCTCGCACAGAATAATGGATTCCAAAGAAAGATGAAATAATCCTGCTGGTTACCTAAAGGATGCATACAAACAGGGGAGTCGTTTTCGGGCCAGATGTCAGCAGAGAAGTAAAGGGTAGAAGTGCCAACATTATAAAAGATATAATGTTAAATAGAGAGCATTGCTACTGGTCCCTAACACAGAAGGATGTCCGATTCACAGTTAGGAAAAGTAAATGGCAGCAGCCATAGTCCAGAGGATCTGATCAGCAGCGAGACCCATGAGGCTGCGGTACATGTTGTCGTCCAAGCTCAAAGAAGTATTCTGCATGAGATGTGTGGGAATGCAGGATAGTGGATATGTTGTGGAGTTGGATGTTTTCCCTGATTTGGACTGTCGCATGGACAACCTGGCATTGTCAAAGGTGAACATGGAGATATCCCTCACTAGCCAGGACCCTGGGACTCTGCCTGTAGTGGAAAGCTAGCCTCCCAAGCCTCCCAAGCCTCCTCGACTCTCAAGGTAATGTAGTCAAAGTAAGGTTCAAAGGAGGTGGTGTGGAGTTTGAGTCCAGGTACAGGATGTTCTCTTTTAGCTCATCTGATGGAATTCCAAAAATGTTACTCATGATTTGAATTTGAACTCCAATCAGATGGCATTTTAATCTGAAATTTATACCACTGATGGAATCTGCCTCACCATAGCAACTTTCTACCTATGGTATATTATAGATGGAAACTACCAGCATCTTTTCAGGGAAGAATTGAAAGGAGTTATGTAGTACAGTGTGTGGCTGGAGATGTAATTTAAGCATATTATATTTTGTGACTGACAGTTTATATTGTCAGTATTTTCTGATTTGATTAAACATGTATTTGTTTGATCCAATTCAGTGCACTTAGGCCACACCATTACCTTAATTGTCTGTTGGACATGAGTATTAAGTTTGAATTATTACTCAAATCAATATTTTTCAATTAGTGTCATAAGGATGAAAGGGTGCATGTGCGATGGTGGAATTCAAGATTGTGGCTTTAAATTAAATATTTCTAATGGTTGCTAGACTCATTGAGCTGCATTAACAAGTATTTTGTCAAAGGTGCAATGAAAAGTCCATTGAAGAGTAGAGGAGAGGGGTTTTGGCTGCATTGGAGAGTTGGGCATGCCTAAATCTATTAAGATTATTTTGAAAGTCAGTAGAAACAGTACCCTCTGGACTTCCCACAAGAGGTTAACAAAACAGACATGCTGAAGGGTGATCATCAGTACAGAACAAATACACAGATTCAATCATTATTAATACAAATACAGGCTTAATTTATTGCAACCTACTTTCTAAAATAATCAAGTCAAGTCAGTATTTATAAAGTGTGGCTTGTCACCCGCGAGGTATCAAGATGCTAGCTGAAGGTCTCAGTCGAAAAGCCAGGACTTGAGCCCCTTTGTGAAGTCGGTCAGCGAGGGCAAGGTGCGGAGGTGGAGGGGGTAGGGTGTTCCAGGCTTTGAGAGCGAGATGGGAGAAGGAGCGTCCTCCGGCGCAGCAGCAGGAAATGCATGGGATCTGTGCGAGGGCGAGGTGTGCGGAGGGAGGTTCCTGTGGAGTCAGTGGAAGTGCAGACGGTGGTTCATGTAGGCGGGTTGTTGGTCATAGAGGGATTTGTAGGCGTGTGTCAGTAGCTTGAACTGGTCTCTCTTCTGGACTGGGTGCCAGTGGAGGTCGTTCAGGTGCTGGGTGTTGTGGGATCTCTTGGGCACGTTGAGGATAAGTCTGGTGGCTGCGTTCTGGACCATCTGTAATCATTGTAAGAGTTCTGTGGTGATGCCTGCATAGTGTGCATTGCCATAGTCCAGTCTGCTGTTGATGAGGGTCCTGCATTACTGTCTTCCTGATGTTGATGGGGAGCCACTTGAAGATTTCACAGAGCATGTGGAGTGTGTTGAAGCAGGCTGAGGAGATGGGGCGTTGACCTGACGTTTCATGGAGAGTTCTCCGTCAAGGATGATGCCGAGGTTGCGGACATGTTCTTTTGGCGTGGGGGTGGGTTTTGAGTTCCGACGGCCACCAGGAGTCGTTCCAGAGGGCTGTCTGTTTGCAGAAGATGAGGACTTCCATCCTGTCTGTGTTGAGCTTGATGCAGTTGTCCTTCACCCAGGCTGAGATGTTCTTAATACAGTTGTGGAAGTTTGTCTATGTCAAGGTGGGGTCGGCTGAGAGCGATAGGATGAGCTGGGTGTCGTTGGCATAGGGAGATGATGTTGATGTTGTGCGATATGACAATATCTGTGAGTGGTGTCATGTATATTTGAAGAGGGTTGGGCTGAGGGATGAGCCTTGGGGGCGCTGCAGATGTTGTGCTTGGCTTGGGATGTAAAAGAAGGGAGTCGGACTCTCTACGTGGGTCCCGTGAGAAAGGATCCACCTGATCACATCATCTTTTATACCAATCTGGTGTAGGCGATCCAATGAGTGTCTGGTGGGAGACCATGTCGAGAGGCTGCAGAGAGGTCAAGCAGGATCAGGGCGGCTGATTCTCCTCTGTCAAGTAGGGTGCCAATGTCATCAGTTGAGGCGAGCAGGGCTGTCTGGGTGCTGTGGTCGGTTCGGAATCCTTTGATTGGGAAGGGTCCATTAGGTTATTTCTCTCCAGGTGTTTAGTGAGTTGGAAGTTGATGGAAGAACGGGAGAAGGGAGATAGTATGGTAGTTCTGGAGTTAGTTGGGGGTCTGTCAAGGGTTTCTTGAGGAAAGGTCTGACCTTGGCGTGTTTCCAGGCATCTGGATGGTTGGCAGTGGTTACTGAGGCATTGAAGATGGTGGTGAGTTGGCGGCTGATCTAATCTCTTCCGAGGTTGAAGAGTAATGGGGTTAGGGGTCGGTGGATGCCCCTAAGTGGATGGAGTTCACAAGGGTGTCTGTGTTCGGTGTGCAGAGCTGTTCCTAAGCGGAGAGTGGGTGGTCGGCGGTGGTGGTGGTCGATCGGAGGCTGAGGGGGTTGGAGGGTTGTGGATCGAAGTTTTATAGATGGTCGTCATCTTGTTGTAGAAGTGGTCGGCGAGTGCGTCGCAGAGTTTGTGAAGATGGGATGAGCTTTTCGGTGGCTGACGGGCAGGTGAACTCTCTGAGGATGGTGAAGAGTTCTGCAGCTTGGTTGGCGCTAGTGTCGTATACGGTGGGTCAGGGCTTCGATTTTGCGGTTTTCATCTGTCAGTGGTAGTTGTTGAGGTGGCTCGGTCAGTGTGGTTCCTGCTAGTGCGCCATCTTCTTTCTACTTGTTTGCATCGGCGTTTTGGCGTGCTGAGTTCCGGGGTGTACCAGTTGGCTTGTTAGGAGGGTCTGTGCATTTCAGCATGTTTGGTAGGGGCGACTCGGTCGGTGGCATTGGTGATCCAGTCGCTGAAGTTCTGTACTGCCCGGACCCAGTTGGTGGCGTCTCTGGGCTGCGTAGTGCTGAGAGTTCATTCCATTGTTTCTGGATGACCTTGGACCAACTCGCGGAAGGGAGAGCTGTGTCTGTTGGGGAGAGTGCGGGCGAGTCCGGCAATGGTGAAGTGTACGATGAAGTGAGTCTGACCAGGAGTTCCAAAGTGTGGCTGTACCGGATTCTGTTGATGGAAGTGAACATGGGGTCCAGTGTGTGTCCTGCTTTGTGCGTGGAGTCAGTGAGTAGCTGCTTGGAAGCCGATGTGGTCTAGTCTTTCCAGGAGGTCGGTGAAGTTGGTGTTGGTGGCGTCGTCTAGATGGAAGTTGAGGTCCCCTAGGGAGGACATAATGTTCGGAGTCGATGGCCAGCAGGGTGATGAATTCAGTGAAGGCGTTGCTGAACCAGGTTTGTGGTCCTGGAGGTCTGTACACGAGGGTGCCTTTGATGGTGGTGTTATTGTCGTTGTGGATCTGGAAGTTTATGTGTTCCATGGTTGGCGTGGTCTCGTCTGTGATGGTGCAGGTGATCAATTCCTTGTGTTTGATGGCGATGCCGCCTCCATTTTGGTTTACGCGGTCACGGTGTTTCATCTTGTAGACGATGTGTATTGCTGTGGCGATGTTCTGCGCTGATGCTGAGGTGAGGCAGGTCTATGTAATGAAGATTACGTCAGGGGTGAGGGTGGAGATGTTGTCCCAGATTTCGGTGGTGTGTTTGCAGAGGGACCTGGAGTTGAACAGGATGCATCTAAGTTGATCTGGCGAGGTCTCGGCCGGGGTGGACTGCGAAGTGCAGAGGTTGTCAGTCTTAGAGAGGAGGTGAAGCAGCAGTGGAGGCAGGAGAACGGTCCCATTGTGAAGCGTGGCGATGCAATGCAGCAGTTGTTGTTGCAACCGGGGTCTAGGTGCAGAGATCGACGGCGGAGTACCTGTGGGGGTCTGGCAGGGGGGGCAGGGTTCCTGGCACTGGGTGCGGTCCAGGCACAGATGGGCTTGCCTTTGGCGTGCTAGCGGTGCAACTGTTGCGCGCAGCCGTGCTGCAGCTTTCTTTAAGTAAGGAGTGGTGCTGGGGAGGCAGAAAGCGGGAAACTAGGGAATGGCAGGAAAACGGTGAGGATCCTGGAGCCTAAAGGCAAAGGAACCTGGGAGGTTGGAGGGCTGGGGCAGAGCAGCGCTGGGAGAGCAGAGGCCTGAGTGGCTGTCTACCGAGTCTTTCTTCAGGCAGGAGAGGCCTTGTAGCAGTCAGCTGTGACTTTCACGAGGGAGCGCTGTAAGGGACCTGCTTCAAATATTTGGCTGGTAGGAATCCCACTCTTCTAGATGTTTTCTAAAATCATTTGATTTTTAAAACATTTTGGTGAACTGGAAAGGTGTTGAACCTTAAGCATTTCTCCAAAACTATCTGTTTCTGTGCATGTGATGCAAAACTATATACGATAGAACAGAAGCAAAAACTGAAACTTTTCTGTGACATTTAAAAAAACAAATTCAAATAATGATAACAGGGCTTGGTAACCCAGATAACGTTTGAAAAAATTAAAATTATAATCTTTTATTTTGATTGCAAATGGATTCAGATATAGATAGACACATATCCAACATGGTTGCTTTCATTATTCAAAATCAGCAACGCCTATAAGCCGCCTGCAACTGATGCTAAGGAGAAGTGAATATTTTAGATGACAGGGAATGTGTCACATGCAGGCTCTGCCACGAGAACTGTGGCTTCACAAACATCAACTATTGTTCTAACTGAAACGAAAATTCAATCCATTTTCCAAGTTTTTTGACGGAGTCAGGCCATCAGAATTAAGGAAGAAGCAATCAGCAATCAACTACTTTGTTTTCCTTCGGGAGCAGATAACTCCAAGTATTGAAAGGCAACAGGAAACGAGCTAGCATAAACCACTGAATGGCGAATGGCACCATAAAATCATATTATTGTGTCTTCAAGGCTCGAAATTAAAGATGCCTTGAATTCAGGAAGGTTAGGCATGGGTACAGCCATGCTGTAGAGAAGTCCACCAATGCTGAAGCCCTATTAAATAAAAGCATTCCACTCCTAAGTGATAAAACTAAATCAGTGGTTCTTAATCTGTGGTCCCGGGACATCTGGTGGTCGGCGAAGCCTACTCATGGGGGTCCACGACTGCTCAGAAAAAAATTAAATAATATTAACAGATAATAAAGTAAGAAGCAAAACGTAAAACTGAAAATGTGAAAACATTCTGTATATGTGAAGAATTTTAAAATTGGAGGCTAGAAATAAAGTTAGTATCCTCAGCTTGATTGGTGGGAGCAGTGCAAGTGCATCAAACATAATATAGTATGGATGACGAGTGCACTCAATTGAATTGAGAAATGATCCAACCTTCTGATTGAAATTAAAATTTAGATTTTTATTTTTGTTTGTAAATGAAATACAATATTTAATCATTTGTGTATTTGTTTGATGAATACTTATTTCTGTGCTTTTTGTGTATTGTTCAAATGATTGAAAATGCATAGCTGGGGTCCCTGGATTTCAATAATGACTCAGTGTGGATCCCCGGGTTCCAGTACTGATTAAGTTGGGGGTCCACAAAAGTCAAAAAGATAAAAACCACTGAACTAAATCATTCCGACGGTCCTGGCACCATTTCACAAGCCAAGAGCTTTCAGGAAGGGAGGGGCTG
>CAWUFW010027212.1:0-28255 GCA_963921515.1 Calotriton arnoldi | reverse complement strand
AGGCGCCCAACTTCTCAAAGGAATTCATTGTCCAAACAGACGCTTCAGAGCATGGTGTAGGGGCTGTTCTATCAATGATTAATGAAGAGGGCCTAGACCAACCTGTAGCCTTCATCAGTAGGGAGGTTACTTCCACGGGAACAGAGGTGGAGTGCAATTGAGCGTGAGGCATTTGCTGTGGTCTGGGCACTGAAGAAGTTGAGACTGTGAGAAGTTGGCCTGGCATATGCTGTCCACTAATTATAGTGGGCACCTTGCACCAGTCCAAACAACCCCTTATTGGAGATAGGTTAAAGACAACCTTATTGAAAGCTATCCTAGTGGTAGCTATGGAGAGCAGCCTTCAGGCTAAGTCTTGAAGGGATGTAAAGCAGCTTGTTTTACCAGTCTATAATCTCTTGAGTGACCAAATGAAAGAGCACCACACCAGGTATATATTCAAAATATATGTATTTATTACTAAACACACCCTCTAGTCTCTTTATGAGGCTAGAGTTCGAAGTACATAAGTTATAAGATCTTAAATCACAGTAATAGCACAAATACACGTTTGGGCCCTAGGGGCGTACCAAACCATATACCAATAAAGTGGTATGCGAACCACGACCGAACTAGACACTAGGCCTAGAGCCTCTAGAAGTGCTTGGACCACAAGGAACCACCCAAGGTAGTGACACAGGGGACCCACGGGAGACGCGTGCAGTGTAAATACACAACCGCGATACGCCGTTAACTTCTATGGAGAAAGTCGGGATCGGGAAAATAGAGGAAAGGGACACTTAAAAGAGGACTAGGACAAAACCCTTTGAGATCTAGGACTTTGAAGAGTCTCTACCCACGGGAGCACCGGAGTACTCGTGTTACCTCACCCAGGGAAGCCGGGTGCATAGGTGCCTTTCGGGTCGGGTTTCGTCGTCGATTCGAATGGCGATCTGCTGCAAAGTGCTGCTGGCGGCCAAGAGAAAAGTGTCCGGGTGGATCCAAGAGTGGATCGGAGTTCTGGTGAACCTGAAAGCAGAGGGGACAGAGTCTGGGTCACTAGCCAGTGACCAGGAAGGCGATGGACAGATGCCCACCGATGTCGAGTGCTTCAGGTGCGTTGACGGTTGTCTTGACTCTTCAGCCACGAGGTCCGGGAGGCGTTGTCGGCAACCAGGAGCAGGATTCGGGCTGGTGCTCGATGTCTGTCGAGTGCTGAGGTGTCGGCGACCGGATTGGACCCAACAAGCCTTGGCAACGGCAAGTCTCGAGTAAGATGTAGATCGTCGATGGTGCAGACCAGCAAGGTCTGTGGAACTCACCCAGCGAGGGTAAGTGAGGGCAGGCCTGGAGCAACCAGGATGCCAAGTAAGAAAAGGATTGGCCTTCGTTAAGGGCTACTAGCCAACGGGCTAGCGACCGCGAAGGAGCCTCGTGACGCCGCACGTGGAGCTGGCTTACAGGACACTCGTGGAGTGGGGGCCAGTGATCTTCGGTGCAGGTGGTGCTGGAGGCTAGGGCTACTCGGAGCCCAAAGCACGACTTCTTGGGAGACCCAGAAGATGGTGCACTTGCAAATGTGCTCGGTGTCCAGGGGTCACGGTCTCAAGTCACCCACGATAGCCACGGGCCTCAGCTTTGCTGGGGACTCAGGGTAGCCTCGGGGAAGTCTGAGAATCCACCTCTGGTGATGCGATGACTTCGGCGTCCGACGGGAGCTTCAGTAATGCGAACCGGACAGATGCTTCTTTGGTGCCTGCCAAGCAGGGGAGTCACTCCTTGACCCCAAGGGAGATTCTTCAGTCCTCTAATCTTGTCGTAGAGCGTCGAAGGTCCAGGATTCAGTTTCAGAGTTTCGTCCAGGTATAATCTAATCTTGCTGTGGCAAGGGTTCCCCATTTTAACCAGTAAAACAGGGAGGGACTAACTCTATGACCCCACCTATGGGAGGGTCAAGGGAGGGGGTGGCTACACCCACTTCCCTTTGTCCAGTTTCACGCCAGAGCAGGGGCAGGTAGCCCCTGAGCTGGTTTGAACTGGCATATGCACAGAGGAGCCTTTGCTCCCCCAGTGCAGGACTTCAAAGCACTCTAAGAGTGCACCCACCCAGCCCCAATACACATTATCCTGTCTGGGGAGGTGGTCACACCTCCCTGCAACAGGAAACCTATTGTCCAGGCCTCCCCTGCCGGAGTTTCGTCCAGCAGCAGGAGGCCAGACTTGTGTCTGTGGCAGCAGCATCCATTTTGTGATGCCAGGGCTTCAGAAAGAAGTTACCGGGTAAGCCAGAGTTAACATGTCTTTCCCTCTAGAAGGGTGGAATGCTACCCCCGCCGCCAGGATTGGCGGGGGGGTAGTATTCCAAGATGTTTGACACCAAACACGACATGTTTAGGTGCAGCCATTCCAAAGTTAGCATTTTACCGCGAGGATATAATGCGCTTAAGAGTATATGGTCAGGCTGCACTACAAACAGCATCAGAGATGGTCTCCGAACGCTGCAGAGGGGCCCTGCTCATGCAGGGGCACCCTCTCACATAGGAACCATGCACTCTGCCTTTAGGATTGATAAGGCCTGCCTTAGGAGTGACTTATAGGTTTATATGTGTGTATGTATTTAGTGATATAGGTAACCTATATCACAGTAAGGGGTGCATGCACCACCTTACCCAGGCTGCAGTAGCAGACCTGTGGTGTCAGTTTGGATGGCCTTCCAGAGGTGGCACAATACGTGCTGCAGCCCCTGGTAGGCCTCTGAGGTACCTATGCCCTTGGTACATAGTATACCATATACTAGGGACTTATAAGGGCACTCCAGATTCCAATCAGAGATGTGCCTAAGGCACATGGAAACCATTTTACAGAGAAAGCAGATAGACTGGGGCCCTGAATAGCAGGATCCCAGTCCAACTAAGTCATAAACCAGCAAAACACCATAAAAAAAGTGGGGGCAACCATATAGTCAGATTCCACCTTCCTACATAACCCCCCCAAACGAAAGGAGATAAGGCTAACCTTGGCCAGTTGAGCCTATATTGACTAAGTGGCCATATAAGGAAGCACCTGCACTAGCATGGTTGCCCCCTATGTTATGGTCCACTAAGCAATCCCTCACCCTAAGGGTATGAGAGGGTCTCCACCATGGGGAATCACTACCTCTGGTGTGCTTAGGTAAAGTACAAGGCTGGTGAGGTGTCTGAGTAGAGAAGTGAGGCCCTAGGAATGTTGGCCTCAGCTTCCTCAGATCACTGGTCACCATGTATGCCTGTCTTTCCATGACTGAGTTGCACTTTGCTCTAAGGGTCAACCTTTGGCTGCCTACAGCTGGGGGTTGGGTCCCTTTGGATGGACTACTGGAGGGACATGGCAGGTTTGGAACCTTCTGGTCCCAGGTTTGCCCTTGCCTACCAGAGTCCTTCTGGGGAGGTCCCTACATAAAGGTATGGGGGATCCCTCAGTGTGTAGAGGAATTTTCACCTGGCTAGGGCTACTAGACTGGGTGCCCCTAATCTGCTGATGGGGGCTTCCTCTGGACAGGGGGCCCTGGGGGTCCACTGACCTCCCTGACCTCTGCAGCCCTGGGCTGACTGAGGCAGGGTAGAGAGGGGCAGGTTACCTGCTCCAGACTGGGTACCACCTTGAAGGGTCCTCTGCCATCAGGGGTGTGGCCAGGCCAGGCCTGACTACCTCTGGGGCAGTTCCTTCACTAGGGTAGGGTCAGTTCCCTGAGGAGGCTGACCCTTACCTACTGTCTGGAGGGAAGAAGACTTTTCTTCAACCCTTGTGCTCTCTTTTGGGGGAGAGTGGGCCATTCTTTCAGGCTCCATCTCTCCAAATTCTTGGGCTGGGGCTGTGGCCATTACAGCCCCACTAACCTTTACAGGGACGCCCAGCATCCTAAGATGGGTTTGGTGTTCAACTTCAGCCCAGGCTGAAATTTCCAGATCATTGCCCATCAGGCAATCTACAGGTAGGGTTGGGGACACTGCCACTCTCTTTGGGCCTGTGACCCCCTCCCAGCTGAGATTGACGATGGCCATGGGGTGATCTGTTCTGACACCATCAATGTTGGTCACCTGGTATTTAAACTCAGGTAAAAGCTGGTGAGGGGGGACTAGTTTCCTGCCACCATGGTGACACTAGCCCCTGTGTCCCTAAATGCCACAGCTTTCTGACCATTAATTATTGGCTCCAATCTGTACCTGCCCAATGCTATGGGACCCATGGTAAAGGTGGCAAATCCTATACCACCATCAGAGTCAGAGGAGTCTGTTGAGGGGTCCCTGCCTAAACTAGGGCCCACCTCTGTTCCTCTTGCAAAAGCACCTAACTTTTTGGGTGCACTACTCCCAACTGGAGGATTACTACTGGTAGTACCAGGAGGGGTGGTAGTAGTTGTGGGAGGAACATTTTCTTTATTGCCAATCCTGGGGCAACTGGGATCAGTTTTCCAGTGCCCAGGCTTTTTACAGACATGGCAATAGGGTTTCTTTTCAGGAGAGGAAGGAGTTTGGGACCCACCCCCAGAAGAGGAATTTTGGGGCCCTGTAGGGGACTTATCCTTAGATTTATCCCCACCTTTCTCTTGGGACTTAGTAGAATCTTTCTTCTGGTCACCACCCTGATTTCTAGTTTTTACTCTGGTTCTGACCCATTTGTCTGCCTTCTTTCCCAATTCTTGGGGAGAGGTCAGATCAGAGTCCACCAGATACTGGTGCAAAAGCTGGTTTTGACAATTATTAAGGATCTGCTCCCTCATAATCAAATTGTACAATCCTAAAAGTCATGCACTTTGTTGCCATGTATCCAACCTTCCAGAGCCTTTGTAGCACAATCTACAAAATCAACCCAGTCTTGAGTCTGAGCTTTTGGGTGTCTCTGAACTTCAACCTATACTGTTCAGTGGTTAGGCCAAACCCATCTATCAGAGCACTCTTCAAGACTGTGTAATTGTCAGCATCCTCTTCTCTTACAGTGAGGAGCTTGTCTCTACCTTTGTCTGCAAAGGAGAGCCACAAGATTGCTGCCCACTGCCTCTGGGGGACCTTCTGAACTTTACAGGCCCTCTCCAGTGCAGTTATCCATTTGTGGATGTCATCCCCACTCTGGTAGGGAGGGACAATCTTGTTTAGGTTTCTATGGTCATAAGACCTCTCCCTATCTCTAGGATATTGTTGCCACCATGGGACTCTAGTCCCAACTTTCTTCTCTCTCTAAGGAGATCTAGGGATTCCCTATCTAAAGCCAATTGCTTTTTTCTGATTTCCAGCTGAGTTTCCTCATACTGACCAGTCTGGCTCTCCTCTCATGAGAGGATTCCCTCCTGTGAGATGAGACAGAGCTCCCTATAGAGGTGCCAGAGTGGTTAGACTCCTGAGAAGGAGATCTAGACTTCCTGGGCACACTCTTAATCCTTCCTGGGGGACAAAGAGGGCATCATCTTGATCATCCTCATCATCATCCACAGGAGGGATTGGGTTTTCCAGGTCAGGGTCATTGTCACCCTCCTGGCCAGTTTCAGAGGGGGCTGGGGGTACTGGTACCCCTGGCCTCGTCCTCTTCTTCTGCCCCACCCTCAGCTCCTACCCCTTCAGTCCCTACAGGCTTACTAAGGTCATAAGCCACCAACAACTCCTTGAGGTGTTGGGTGGTGGGGCTTTGGCCTGTCCTTATTTTTCTCAAGTTACATAAAGCTCTCAATTCCAAGAATGGGAGTGTATCATACTTGGAGGGTGGAAGCTCAATGGCTTCCTGCAAGGATTCTTTGGATCCTGCCCTTAAAGACATTACTAGTGTGGTGTGGTGTATGCACTACCTACTCTAGTGTGGCCTACTAAACTCTCTTGAGTTGTAGAAAGGGTTGTGCTATCCCTTAACACACAACTCTAAGTTCAGTAGAACTTACTGTATTCTAAGCTTAAATTATATGTACCTTAGGTACCTTTAGTGGTTTTCAGTTGATCAATTCAATTGAGATTATCTGGTAAAACAATAGCAAGCTGGAATCCCACACGCTGCACACCAATGTGAGAAGTTGGCCTGGCATATGCTGTCCACTAATTATAGTGGGCACCTTGCACCAGTCCAAACAACCCCTTATTGGAGATAGGTTAAAGACAACCTTATTGAAAGCTATCCTAGTGGTAGCTATGGAGAGCAGCCTTCAGGCTAAGTCTTGAAGGAATGTAAAGCAGCTTGTTTTACCAGTCTATAATCTCTTGAGTGACCAAATGAAAGAGCACCACACCAGGTATATATTCAAAATATATGTATTTATTACTAAACACACCCCTCTAGTCTCTTTATGAGGCTAGAGTTCGAAGTACATAAGTTATAAGATCTTAAATCACAGTAATAGCACAAATACACGTTTGGGCCCTAGGGGCGTACTCAAACCATATACCAATAAAGTGGTATGCGAACCACGACTGAACTAGACACTAGGCCTAGAGCCTCTAGAAGTGCTTGGACCACAAGGAACCACCCAAGGTAGTGACACAGGGGACCCACGGGAGACGCGTGCAGTGTAAATACACAACCGCGATACGCCGTTAACTTCTATGGAGAAAGTCGGGATCGGGAAAATAGAGGAAAGGGACACTTAAAAGAGGACTAGGACAAAACCCTTTGAGATCTAGGACTTTGAAGAGTCTCTACCCACGGGAGCACCGGAGTACTCGTGTTACCCTCACCCAGGGAAGCCGGGTGCATAGGTGCCTTCGGGGTCGGGGTTTCGTCGTCGATTCGAATGGCGATCTGCTGCAAAGTGCTGCTGGCGGCCAAGAGAAAAGTGTCCGGGTGGATCCAAGAGTGGATCGGAGTTCTGGTGAACCTGAAAGCAGAGGGGACAGAGTCTGGGTCACTAGCCAGTGACCAGGAAGGCGATGGACAGATGCCCACCGATGTCGAGTGCTTCAGGTGCGTTGACGGTCGTCTTGACTCTTCAGCCACGAGGTCCGGGAGGCGTTGTCGGCGACCAGGAGCAGGATTCGGGCTGGTGCTCGATGTCTGTCGAGTGCTGAGGTGTCGGCGACCGGATTGGACCCAACAAGCCTTGGCAACGGCAAGTCTCGAGTAAGATGTAGATCGTCGATGGTGCAGACCAGCAAGGTCTGTGGAACTCACCCAGCGAGGGTAAGTGAGGGCAGGCCTGGAGCAACCAGGATGCCAAGTAAGAAAAGGATTGGCCTTCGTTAAGGGCTACTAGCCAACGGGCTAGCGACCGCGAAGGAGCCTCGTGACGCCGCACGTGGAGCTGGCTTACAGGACACTCGTGGAGTGGGGGCCAGTGATCTTCGGTGCAGGTGGTGCTGGAGGCTAGGGCTACTCGGAGCCCAAAGCACGACTTCTTGGGAGACCCAGAAGATGGTGCACTTGCAAATGTGCTCGGTGTCCAGGGGTCACGGTCTCAAGTCACCCACGATAGCCACGGGCCTCAGCTTTGCTGGGGACTCAGGGTAGCCTCGGGAAGTCTGAGAATCTACCTCTGGTGATGCGATGACTTCGGCGTCCGACGGGAGCTTCAGTAATGCGAACCGGACAGATGCTTCTTTGGTGCCTGCCAAGCAGGGGAGTCACTCCTTGACCCCAAGGAGATTCTTCAGTCCTCTAATCTTGTCGTAGAGCGTCGAAGGTCCAGGATTCAGTTTCAGAGTTTCGTCCAGGTATAATCTAATCTTGCTGTGGCAAGGGTTCCCCATTTTAACCAGTAAAACAGGGAGGGACTAACTCTATGACCCCACCTATGGGAGGGTCAAGGGAGGGGTGGCTACACCCACTTCCCTTTGTCCAGTTTCGCGCCAGAGCAGGGGCAGGTAGCCCCTGAGCTGGTTTGAACTGGCATATGCACAGAGGAGCCTTTTGCTCCCCAGTGCAGGACTTCAAAGCACTCTAAGAGTGCACCCACCCAGCCCCAATACACATTATCCTGTCTGGGGAGGTGGTCACACCTCCCTGCAACAGGAAACCTATTGTCCAGGCCTCCCTGCCGGAGTTTCGTCCAGCAGCAGGAGGCCAGACTTGTGTCTGTGGCAGCAGCATCCATTTTGTGATGCCAGGGCTTCAGAAAGAAGTTACCGGGTAAGCCAGAGTTAACATGTCTTTCCTCTAGAAGGGTGGAATGCTACCCCCGCCGCCAGGATTGGCGTGGGGGTAGTATTCCAAGATGTTTGACACCAAACACGACATGTTTAGGTGCAGCCATTCCAAAGTTAGCATTTTACCGCGAGGATATAATGCGCTTAAGAGTATATGGTCAGGCTGCACTACAAACAGCATCAGAGATGGTCTCCGAACGCTGCAGAGGGGCCCTGCTCATGCAGGGGCACCCTCTCACATAGGAACCATGCACTCTGCCTTTAGGATTGATAAGGCCTGCCTTAGGAGTGACTTATAGGTTTATATGTGTGTATGTATTTAGTGATATAGGTAACCTATATCACAGTAAGGGGTGCATGCACCACCTTACCCAGGCTGCAGTAGCAGACCTGTGGTGTCAGTTTGGATGGCCTTCCAGGGGTGGCACAATACGTGCTGCAGCCCCTGGTAGGCCTCTGAGGTACCTATGCCCTTGGTACATAGTATACCATATACTAGGGACTTATAAGGGCACTCCAGATTCCAATCAGAGATGTGCCTAAGGCACATGGAAACCATTTTACAGAGAAAGCAGATAGACGGGGGCCCTGAATAGCAGGATCCCAGTCCAACTAAGTCATAAACCAGCAAAACACCATAAAAAAAATGGGGGCAATCATATAGTCAGATTCCACCTTCCTACAGAGACCATACCTGTTTGGGACTCACTTCCGGGTTCGGACAGACCACAGGAACCTCAGATGGTTGATGGCGATGAGGGGTGAGAATCCAAAGTTGTTGAGGTCGTCAATTTCCCTACAGGGGATGGACTTCACGGTGGAACACCGCCCTGGTACAGAACACGCCAATGCTGATGGTCTGTCCATATTTTTCCGCCTTAGTGATGAGAACTCCCGCGGGGAGGGTACTTCTCCCACATTTCAGCTGGAGGGGACACGTGTTAGACCTGGTACCATTGGCGTGAGTCTCCCTTCCACTTTTTCCTGATTGCCTCCTCTGTTTTTGATCTGTTTGCTGGTTTTAGATGCTTTTGGGCACTGTGCCACTGCTATTCAGTGCCACAGTGCAAGTGCTCCCAATGTTAAATTGATGTATTGATTAGTGACTCCATGATTGGATCATTTGATTTACTTGTCAGACCCTAGTATAGTGCACCAGGGGTGCCCAGGCCCAGTAAATCAAATGCTGCTGGTGAGCTTGCAGCACTGGCTGTGCCACCCACAGAAGCAGCTTGTAAAGTGTGTCTCAGGCCTGCCATCACGAAGCCTGTGTGCAGTCTGTGACTGCCATGTCGACTTGGCAAGTGCACCCACTTGCCAGTCCCTAAACCTTCCTTATCTTCATATCAAACACCCCTAAGGTAGGCCCAAGGGCAGGGTGCATTGTAAGTATAAGGCAGGACATGCCCTGGTATGTGTGGCATGTCCTAATAGTGAATTACAGCCATTTTCGTTTTCACTATTGCAAGGCTACCTGTCCCCATAGGCCAGAATGGGCAGATTGATTATAACATCTTATAATCCCTAACTGACCCAGGGAACATGGTAGAAATTCGAGTTTAGTATGCCTGAACTCAGAATGATAAAATACATCTTTTAGTAAAGTTGGTTTTAACATTCTGTGTTTTGAAAATACCACTTTTAGAAAGTAGGTATTTTCTTTGCCTAACTGTCCAGGCCTGCCTCTGCTAGGTTGTGTATTCCATGTCTGGTTTGTGAGTGACAGGGGCTGGGGATCCCAGGAGGCAGGGTGAGCCAGCACAGGGATGAATAGACCTATCTACATGTAGAGGGGTGGGAGGAGTTGCACCTGGATCTGAATAGGGCTGTGCCTGCCTTCCACAATGCTGGCTCCACCTCCTGTGGGTGCGCCTGATGTCCCTGGCCCACACTGTCAAAGGAAAGAAGGAGTCCTGGTAAACATAAGTGCTCCAGGACTGCACAGAACTGGTTTGGACCAGGTAGAGGCCCCTCTGCCTTCAGAGGACAAAGGATTTAGTAGTATAAATATGGGGACCCAGACCCCAAGACTTTAGATCACTTCTGGAACAACAAGACGAACCTCTGCCAAGGAGAAGAACCAAGAAAGCTGGTAGGAGTTGGACTGCCCCCTGCCAGTGTGCTGTGTTGCTGGGTTGACCTGGAGTGGTGTCATCATTGCCAAGGAGAGGAGAAGGAACTTTTAAAGAACTTTCATCATCTTGCAGAATATTACTCCAAGGGCTTGATTTGAGCTTGCCTCCTGACCGAAGTCTCAGGGATACCAGACTTCACTCTTTCTGTTTGCCTTTATCTGGAACTTGCTGTTCTGGTGCTACAGAAGGAATCTGCAACACCGACGCCGGCGAGCGACGCCGTAATCTGCAACGAAGCCATGAGCGCTGCTCCGACTTGCAACGTAGACCCGACGCCGGCCGCCGTGCCACATCGACGCCAGCGAACGACGCCGTAAGCCTCCCATAGCCGTGAGCTGCCCGACTTGCGACGCCGGCCCGGCGCCTGCTGCTGTGCCGCGCATCGACTCCGAAGCCGACATCATCGCGGAGCCGATCGTCGACGTAGGTGGTCAAGAATCCATCGACATCGTGACATCGTACGGAACCGTGGTTTCGGCGCCATCGCGATGTCACCTCCTCTCCGGTAAGGAACAGACGGATCCCCTGCTTTGCGCAGCATTGAGGACCCGACGCATCGCCTCCCCGAAGCAAGGGAACCGACGCCGCACAGCGCCAACGGCGCCGCATCTCCCGACGCCGTGAGCTGTCTTTGTTTTCGCTTTTCCCAAAGTACTGTTCTTGGTGGGTCTGTTTTGACTCCGGGCCTGACGCCGCCGCACCTCGCTGGTCGGTGCCGATCTCTGGAATTTCTTTGACCTCGATGCCGTGATAACTCCAGTTGGGGTTATCTGTCGCTAAAGACTGCTTTTAAGTGAATAACCTATTTTTGAACTATCCTCTACCATCTTGAAGTATTATTTTCGATTACAGTATTGTGGATTTTTGTCGTTTGTGGTCTTGTGATAAGTCTATATAAAGCATGCTTATTTTTGTATAAAACCTGTGTGGTGTCCATCTGTAGTATTCTCACTGTATTACTGTATGCATTCCACAAATGCTTAACACACTGCCTCTGAGATAAGTCCGTCTGCTCGTGCCAAGCTACCAAGGGGGTGAGCCGGGTTATCAGTAGTGTAATCCTTTCCTGACTTAAAGCAAGGGTCCCTATTTGGACAAAGGTGTATACCATTGCCAACTAGAGACCCCCAGTTCTAACACGGACCCTGACAGGGAACCGAGTCTTAAGCACAGAACGGTGAACAATGAAAACCTACTTCACATAACCACCTCTCTTCAAGAAGTGGTCACTTCCAATCTGCACATCAAATCGATGTTACTCAATTTGCAGATCAGCTGTGAAACATGCAGCTGATATTTCAGAACTCATCATTGCGCAAAACTTGGACCTTCCTGATCATCACTGAAACCTGGCTCCAATGATTCCTCTTCCCAGTTCTTGACATCTTAATCCCCCTGACTATTCCCATTCTCAGAAGTGACCGACTGGGTAAAACAGAGGGCATTGCTTGTATTCATCGCTCCAACCTCACAGTAAAACAATCTCTATGTGCTGTGTTATCCTCCTGTGAACAGCTAGTCACTGAAATCTGGAATAAAGGAAAGAAGATCTGTGTGCTGCACTCTATCTATCACCCTCCGGTGACAATCTGGTCTTCATAGAGCAAATAATGGAAGTCATTAGCGAGCTCGGATCAAATCTGCCACATATTCCTTGGAGACTTTAACCTTCATTGGAATGACACAAATGATCCTATTGTATGTTCATTTAAGACCTTCCTCTGACCTTAACCTCTCACAGCTTTGTCAAGGCCCTACACACAATAGAGCGACCACTCTCATTGTTATCATTTGCCAAGGACAACATCATACAATTAGGAGACATCTTACCCTGCGGCTGGTCTGATCATCTTCAAATTCCTTCCTCATCCTAGATAAGGGGCTTGGGTAGACAGGGTCAACCCCTTAGAGAAACAATTGACTGTAGTATGAGAACCTCAGCATCAATATGCTGGCTTCAATCACCAAAAATAGACTACAGCGCCCCTAATATGACTAACCTTGACGATCTCTCGGATCATTACATTAACACGTTGTCTAACATTCTTGATTCTATTGCACCGAAGCAGCTCAAAGGATTCCCGCCAAACTTTCCAAACCGTGGTTTAATGGATCCCTAAATGATGAACGGCGCAACCTTAGACTATCTGAGAGACTCGAGAAACTTCGCCTCTCCACCTCAAATCTCACTCAACTTAGAAAAGTGAGAAGCTCCTACAACAAACACATCCGCCTGGCTAAAACAGACCCGTCAGAACTCAATTGGATGGAGCCAAAAATAGGCCCAAAAAACTCTTTGAAGTCATTAAGGAACAATCTTACCAGTCTTCCAACCAGATCTCTACTCAGATACCCCTGCTCCCTAGTGGTGATGATTTCACAGCTCACTTCTCTGAAAAAACAAGGAAAATAGAGGTGGAGCTACTACAAGTCACCCTAAATCCGTTACCTAAGAAACTTTCTGCAGGATCAGATGAGCTGGCAGAATCCTCGACATTATCCTCACCTTTGGGCTGCTCTCTCAAAAACAACGCCTCGTGGAACTCTTTTCTCCTCCCAGATCACACGGAGCTCCTTCACAACACGGCATCCCTTAAACCCTCCAACCATTTCGGTGATCCTTTAACCGCTAAGCTCTATAAAGATTTAAGCTCAGCCATTCTCCCTCTTTGGTCCAGGATCATTCATGAATCCCTCTTATAGAGAAAGATTCCCGGTCTGCCTAAAGGTTGGGCAAGTCACTCCCATTCCTAAGAAGCCCAATGCGGACCTATCAGACCCAAACAACTTCCGACCTATAACCAGCAGTATGACTCAAGCTAAGTGCTTGAAAAATGCGTCCATTCGCAGCTCTGTAACCACATTGAGAAATATCAACTCCTTGACCCCCATCAGTCAGGTTTCAGATCAGGCACAGTACTGGTAACAGCACTAAGACATTGTTGACGACGCCTTGAGACTCCTTGACCAAAATGTCCCGTGTCTCCTTATCCTTCTGGACCTGTCCTCAGCCTTTGATACCATCAAACATGGAAACCTGATTGATCTTCTTCAACACAGGATGGGTCTCTCGGGCCCGGTCCTAAATTGGTTTGCCTCCTTCCTGCATAACCGCACTCAAAGGATCAAAGTTAAACACTCCCTTGCTTCCAGTACCCTGATCTTGATTGAGTCCCCCAAGGATCAGCGCTCTCGCCCACTCTCTTCAACCTTTTATGGAGCCACTTTGCTGTCATTCTGAATCGAGCGAACATTCAGTACCACATGTATGCGGATGACACGCAACTGTACCTGAAGATCTCATCTCAAGAGGACATAAAAACATTAAATGCTGCACTTGCACAAACCCAACAATGATTAGCTCAGAACCATCTCCTACTAAATACTCTCAAAACTGAATTTATTTTGATCTCCCACCCAATCACTCGGCTCCTACCTCTTGACTGGATTAAACATCTCACTGCCCTAAACTGCAATCCTCATGTTGTAGACTCTGCCAAATCTTTAGGTATCACCCTGGATAAACACTTAAACATGCAAGCGCACATCAGTGCTACTACTAGAGACAGCTTCCAACTTAACACACTTAAGAAAATCAAACCTTTCCTGCCCCGGAGACCTCAGGCGGGCAGTTCAAGCCCTGATTATCTCTAGATTGGAATATGGGCTGGTGACCCTTGCTGGACTTCCCAAAGCTAGCTTGGCCCCACCCGAGCTACCCCTGAGCATTGGCTAGACTCAGCAACGGGCTCGAGAAAGTATGATCACATTTCCCGCAGACCTTCTGCAACTAAATTGACTATCTATTGAAGCCAGAATCAGACTCAAGATAGCTTCGCCTGACTCATAAAGCCATACACTATAACACCCTGTACTACCTGGCAAATAAGCTTGAATTATCGGGCTCCAGCCGGAACCTAGAAGTACTTCCACCCTCTCTTGAAACCTCCAAGATTCAAAAGAAAAGATCTTACAACCGTGCTTCCACTGGTCTTGCTCAGAATTTGGGAACTCCTGCCATCCGAGATCAGATTCAATCCTTCCACGACATCCTTTAAAAACTGGTCAAACAACTACTCCTGAATGAACGCTAACACCATCATCCTGTGATCATGCTCTTGCTTCTTTATTAATCACCCCAATTTTGTTGTACTTCACACTGATGCGCTTTATTGTATGCTTTTATCGTTATTTTGATCCAGTCCTCTATGGCTCCTTAACTGCATTAACTGCGATGATCTCAGCTCTTGCTAAAATTTCCTTTATTTGTTTTGCACTTCTCTCGTTGCGTGTTATTTTCTGATGCTTTGTCTTCGCGTACTAGGGCACCGTGTATACCCAGACAATCTAACCTGAACGTTTTCCATTATGTTGTAACTTCACCTGCTTTCACATTGCATTTGTACCCTTGTTTGAACCAACTCTGTACAGCGCTCTGATACCCCTATGGGTCTTGTTCGTGCTTTATAAATCTATTCAAATAAACAGAGGCAGCTAGTCTAATCACGGCAATGCCGACGAGCAGTGACATTGAAATTTACTTATCTCTTTTGAAAAAGTAGTACCCAATTGCAGGAAACTCGGATAAGTGGACAACAAAAGCTGCAGCCAGCAATAGTAGTTCCTCCCGAGGCAGGAGCAGTTAAGAGTTGAGCTTCATGCTGAGGAAGTAAAGCAACTCTTTCAGAAGATCCATTGTCTTCCCAGATCTCCAGCATGAAAAGGAGTGTTAGTACACCATATTTTCTCAAGCTCCCCTTCTGATGATCAAGACTCAACTTGGATCCCGCCTCAGTCTAAGAGTGAGACATGCCACGAGAGGGTAGTGGAGAAGGAAGGTTCCTGAAAGCCTTAGGCTTATGGATATAGGAAGAGGAGGATGACGACGAGGCCAGTCATCATTAATGTTAGCCCAGCCCCACTGGAGACACGATGCCACCCCAGCCCAAGCTGCTCCTGAGGATGTGGCACCACAGAAAGCACCGCTCAGCTGCCATATTTGCAAAGCCCCAGCAGCGACCTACATCCACAACCACCTCATTAGAAGTAGGTACTGCAGAGAGGCAAAAGTCAAAATGCCCACCTACCGCCAGTTCATCTGACATTGGCAGTGGCACCAGCGTCAGAAAGTGGACTTCCTCAGTTTAGGACTTCTTTATGGTTATCAAGAAGGAGCCAAACATTGCCAAATGCTCCATTTGCGGAGCAAGCGTTAGTCAGGGTAAGCTTGGTACAAACTATGGTATGGGAGGTCAAACGACCCACTTGAGAAAACACCACACAATCCAGTGGGGAGAGCCTTAGTGGCCAAAAACTACAAGTGGTTTTGGTGAAGGGGTGAAAGGCTGAGCAGGGAATCCGATCACGGTGGAAGGTGAAGAGAATTTTCATAATGCAAATCAGCCCTGTCCCCAGAAGCGCTGAGTAGTATCACCCATATCAGCAACATCACAATGGCACACGACTCAGGTGGAGACACCAAGGCAAGAGCGTACAGTGACTGCCCGCTGAGATGCACATTGAGCCTACCACTGTCTGCTCTCCTGTTTCTTTTGTGGATGGGGTGGGTTTTCTAGAATTTTTGGCAGCCATCTGCCCGAAATGGAAGGTTCCCAGTCTGTCCTATTTTGCCAGAGTTGCTGTTCCAGCTGCCATCACAATGTGCTGGAATTGCTTGGACAAGCTTGCAGCAGAGTGCTGTTTAGTGTTTACACTATCCATCTGACGACAGACAGTGTGGACCAGTTGCCAAGCCACTGATTACATGTGCATCAGTGCACACTAGATCTCTTTGTGCGGATGTTAGAGAAAGATATCTGCAGTGTGTCGCCACTGCTGGGATTTTTAATGGCGCTCAAAAGCATGTGCATGTAGCCATGTTCACCATGGAGAAATCCCATACTGCTGCAAACATCTTTGAAGATTTTAACAACATAGCTCTTTGAATGGCTGCGACCAAGAGGGCTTAACATTGGATTTGTTGCGCGACAGACAATGGCAGTAATATAGTGAAGGCCAATGCAGATGGTAGCTATTTCAGGGTCCTGTGTTGGGCGCACTGCATCAACATCATTGTACAGGACTTTTTCTGAAAGAAGACTGAGTCAGTAACTTACTATCCACCTGCAGAAGAATCTGCACTCATTTCAGCCATTCTTTAAAGTCAAAGCAGCTGAGGGTCATTTAGTGTAATAATAGAATGCCAGTTAAAGCACCCATACAGGAGGTGCCAACATGCTGGAACTCGACTGATTAGATGTTGCAACGTCTGTTTGAGCAGTACAGACCAATCAATAAATATGTCATGCAATGAGGGATGCAACTCGTGAAAGACATGATCGTTGAGATGGACCAATGGGGCCTAGTCAAATGCCTGAAGTCAGTAAGGAGGACAGTACCATGGGCCAAGCTTTCCTGTTGTTCCATATGCTAGGAACATCTGAAGGAGGTGTCTGAAATGTACGCAGGTGTGGAGGGAAAAAAGATGTGTATGAGTTGGTGGAGATCTTAATCCTCCGCATATCTGTTAATACAAGGGTGCAAAGAGACATTGTGTCATCCAAACATTACATCTGTGCCACAATTCTTGATCCATGGTACAAACCATTAGCAGTCTGCTTTCATTCCTTTTTCAGATGGGGATGTTTCAAACTACAAAACATGGATTGCTGAGCAAGCCAGTGACCTAGAAATAGAATGGCCGGGAATTAGAGGCCCACTCCTCCAGGGCACAAGTTCTCGCGGTGCAGCCTTCAACTTCAGAGCCTGAGGGCAGTGCTGTTGGCTCACAGCAGCCAAAACCAACAACAAGAATACCAGCAACAACAGGAACAGGAGCATCAGCCCCAAAATCTGCATATGATTGGGTTTCCACTGGCAGGGATTAAGTCCAGTGCAGAGGTGAAGGCAAAAGAGGTCGAGCAAGGTGGAGTACCAATGACTATTGAGTGGATGGTCCAGGCCTATCTGGATGACCCAACAGAGTTCTATCTTGATCAGAACCCATTGGTGTATTGGAATGGGAAGAGGCGCCAATGGCCAGTGCTCAGCAGGCTGGCAATAAACTATCTGGCTTGCCCAGTAGCCAGAGTGTCCGCTGAGCATGTTTTCAATGCTGCTGGTGTAGTTGTCAAAGTGAGAAGGACCAGTCTCTCACACCAAAATGAGGAGAGATTAATCATGATCAAAATGAATCAGCACTTTATACCACCAAATTACTCCATACCTGAAGTATGACAGGAGTAGGATGAGGGTGATTGGTCAGACTCAGGTCATGGTAGTAGTGTTTTAGCTGACCTACTCTTGGATGAACCACCTGAGTTTGAGGACAAACTCTACTTCCCTGACTACTATGCCTGGGCCCCAAACCATAAAACTTCTCTCTCTCTATTGTCGAACTGCTTTGCCGACAAAATAAATAAATAAATAAATAAAAAAAAGATGTAGCTAGGAGAACGTTATTTTATTTTGTTTGTTTGTGTCTGACTGACTAATGCAGCCCCACCATCTTAGACACATTTTTATTGCCGAATTGAGTTGCCCCAGTATGCAGTGAAGAATCTCCCCCCATTTCCCTCAAGGACATTGGAGAGACAAATTTGTGCCTGCCTCCATCCTGTGTCTAGCTATCTATCCTTTCTTTATTCACCTAGCCGGACTGCCTGACATTATTTGATTTTACAAGATTGACTAATGTGTGTTGCTAGTGAAACAATGGATCAGCAATGTACCACCGTCACCGCGCTTGAATTAGAACAGGTAAATGGCATGCATGCACCAAAAGTTGATATATATTATGAGTGATTGTTGTTTGTGAGTGTGTTAAGATGATTCATGTGGTGGCAAGCAGTGGTGAGACTGGGTGTTTGTTTCACTATAAATATTAAGATTGATTGTGTTTGTGATGATTTACAATGTTGGTGGCCTAATGACAGGTGATCATTTCTTTCCTGACGGTGATTTTTTTTCCTTCCCCTTTTGCACTTAGCAAGATTTGTTTGTGGGGTCCACACTGCTTTGTTTTCTGCTTCACACTCCTCAAGGACTCAACCAATCCTGTTAGCTAACAAACACAAATCTAGTCTACACAAAAAATTACTTAATGTTTCTCTTGTTGTTTATCAACATCATTGCACTACAGCCAGGTCGCATCTATTGCATTTGATTCGGGACCCAGTCTGTACGGAGTTCGACACGTTACTCTGATTCAGCAGGATGATGGAAGGACTCAGGGCGTGACTATTTAAACAGTTGCCACCAGAAGAAAGAAGTTATCAACTTCACAGAAACCAACATTTGGTGATAACTCTAAGAAGCCTACTGAACTCTGTGGAGAGAGAGGTGCGTTGATTTTACTTGATTTGAAAAATGAAATGTTGCTGAATGTGTTTGCTGGCTGGTTCAAATTTAAAACTATGTGGTGCTTGGGTGGGGGCTTGTTGTTGTAGGTAACTGGAGACAGACATGTGGTGATCATCACATTATGCATGTGCGAGGCTACATATATTAATATTATTATTATGATGATGATCATGACAATTGTGAGTTTGATCAGCCCGATAGTACATGCGGCCACTCGTCTGTGATTGTTGGTTGTTGTAATTGCTCTCACCTAGTGTGAGAAAGTGCCATCTTTCTTACATGGTATGCCCCACTTCTTTGCTGAATGGCTGATGTACTTTGACTGAGTGTGCCCTGGGCTCCTGCCAACCAGGTACTCCAGGGCCTGTGTTCCTTCCCTAAAATTGCATTGATACCTACACCCAATTGACATCCCTGGCCACAGGTCAGCCCCTGGTAAATGGTACCATGGGTACCCAGGGCACTGTGACCAGGGAAGGCCCCTAAGGGCTGCAGCACTTGTTGTGCCACCCTTAGGGACCCCTGCACCTTACACACACACTGCCTTTGCAGGCTGCGTGTCTTGGTGCAGAACAAAAGTGAAGAGTCGACATGGCTCACATCCCTGTGTGCCATGCCTACAAGCCACTGCCCTGGCCTAGGTCAGCCACCCCTCTAGCTGGGTGCACTATGCCAGTGGTGAGGGCATAGAGGCATGAGCCCTGTGCCCCTACAGTGCCCAAGTCCATTCTTGGGCATTGTAAGTGCAGTGCTGCCATTAAGAGTATATGGTGCTGGGAGTCTGTCATTACGAACTCCACAGCACCATAATGGCCCCACTGAAGACTAAGAAGTTTGGTATCAAACTTCTCAGCACATTAAACCCCCACTGATGCCAGTGTGGGATTTAATGTAAACGCACTCAGAGGGCATCTTAGAGATGCCCCCTGAGACCAACCCGACCTCCAGTGTCCGGACTGAGTGGCTGCCCAGGCTGCCACCACCAGACATGTTTCTGGACCCCTGGGTCGAGAGCCTCTGCTCTCAGGGCCTGAAACAATGCACATCCCGGGACGAGGTGCCAAAGCCTCCTCCCCCAGGATGGGCAGGGGGGGCTTCAAGGGCCTGCCGCCTTTGGAGTTTCCCCAGACCATTTGCTGCTTCCAGCAAACTGGTCCCCACTGGTTCTACCCCCACTCCTGGCGGGAGAACCGGCGGGAAAACCAGAAGCAGGAAATGGGTTGTGCCCACCTCTGCCAACTCCACCCCTAAGGTGGGGAGGCGAGGTGAAGCACAAACTCGAGTCCCCGCCATCTTGAGGATGGAGGACCTGGCCAACCAGGGACAGGCTCCTGCCCCCTCCCACTGGAGAGGAACAGAATAGGGGTGTACCCACCCCAGGGAAGGGACCCATTGGTCCACTGCCCTACTCACCTGTAACCACCCCTAAATTTAGTATTTAGGGGCTCCTCTGAACCTTCCTTCCGGAGTTCCCAAATCCGAAAACAAGAAGAGAAGAAGCAAGAAGACCAGCCGTGCAGCTGCTAAAAGGAGGCGACAACAACTGACTTGGCCCCAGCCCTACCGGCCTGTCGACCTCTGAACCTGCTCCTGCGGAATCCCGGCCTCAGCAACCTCACAAACCCCGGAGGACCTGACTTCTGTGCTACAGCCTTCGACCCAGGGACTCCCACGAGCAGTGGTACTGCTCAAAAGAAAACCTACCAAAGACCCGGCCCTGGCACGGAGCCGCGAAACCTGCACACTCTGCACCCGCCGAGTCCAGCCTGTGCCTGAGTGACCAAAGACCTCGAGGACGTCCCCCGGCGATTCTGACCTGGAATCCAGTGGCCAAGGACCCTCCTCGACGCACCCAGACGACGCCTGCAGCCTCAGGACAAGGGACCCCTCCAACCGCGACCAGCAGGGGGTAGATTTCCCGACCTCAAAGACACCCCTGCACCCGGCGCTCCCACGGCCCCTGTGCCCAACTCCTGGGTGTCTACCTATCCTCCAAGACCCCAACTTACCTCCTGAAGTGTTGGTCGTCCCTGAAGAATCACCGTCCCCGAGCCTGCAGCCTTTCTTCACCTTTCACGACCTCTATTGTTTAACATTGAGCGCCCGACGGCTCAAAAGCACCCTGCACCCAGCCGCCCGAGTGCCCCTGGAAGTGCAACCTCTATCCTAACCTACTTCCCTACTTGCCCTGAGCAAGTGACCAGGAGCCCAGCTCCCACAGTCGCGTGGCCTGCTTGCCAGCAGCCACCAACCCAGGGCCCCCGCCTGCCATAGGATAACATTGGGCCTTCTCACTCTGCACCGGCCGCCCCTGTGCACGCTGAGGGTGTAAAAACTGTACTTACCTGATCCTGGGGGACCCCTGAGTCTTACCCAGAACCTTAACCCTGCCAGTCAAGTACTTACCCGAAATCCGATAACTCACTTTTCTTCCATAGGGTTCCATTGACTGGTTTTCTGCGAAATTTCTTCTAAGTGTGGAGTTCTGAAACTTTAGAATATTCACCAAAAATCAACCGAGTCACGAAAACGAAAATACTCACCTAGTATTAGGAGGGCCTCAGTGCTGGACCGAGTGCCCAACACTGGCCCCTAAAGTAATCGCAACGTTACTTACCGTTAACTCACTTTTCTTTCATAGGGATCCATTGACTGGTTTTCTGTGAAATTTCTTCTAAGTGTCGATTTCTGTATTTTACAAATATTCTTTAAAAATCGGACAAACTACAAAAACGTAATTACTTACCTGTTTTAAGTAAATGTCCCAGTGCTGAACCTAGGAGTCCAGCACTGGATTACAAAAGTAACGTAAACATACTTTGCTTGCACACTGTATTTCCTTTCATAGGATAACATTGGTAATTTTACCCAGAAAAGTTTCTAAGTGTCAGCTTTTGAAATATAGTAATATTCTTCAAAAATCACTACAATAACCAAAACGCTTTTTCTTACCTGTTTACAGGAAGTGTCCCAGGACTGAATCCAGGATCCAGTCCTGTGGTTAGAAAAGTGCTCTGCAAAGTAATCAATTGTAATTAAATATAATTTTCCATTGAGCTCAATGTTGCATTGAATTTGACCCTGTGTTGCCTCTTGCACCAACTGTGATAACCACTATCAAAAAAGTCTACTGCCTATCTGTAAGGTGAATAACAAAGCATCTCATACTGAGAAAGTATATTTTGATCCTATTGTTGGTTCTAAAATAAAACAAGCATATATTTTTTTATATACAAACCATTGGCCTAGAGTTCAGTTCTTGAGTGTGTGGCTTCATTTGCTGACTGAGTGTGTACAACAAATGCTTTACACTGTCCTCTGATACTGCCTTACTGCTCGACCAAGCTACCACTTTGGAGAGTAAGGTTATATCTAACTTTAGCCTCTGTCAACCCTCTGGGGACTGTGGACTCTGTACACCCTGAACCTTACTTGGGTACAGTATATACAGAGCCACTTTCCTACACCTAGTTAATTGGTCGCACATCAGTCATAAAATAAATGATTGCAAAAAGGACTATTCTTCCCTCTTGCACAGCCTCTGAGTCTTGTTGGTGCACTCCCTGTGAAGTTTAACTTCTGTACTTCTCCTTGATTCTACAATATAATTCTTTGTTTTACAATCCACAGGCAAGGGAACTTTTGTATGGTCACCCCCTCCCCACGTTTTGCTCCAATGCTGATGGTTATGACTCTGAAAGTGCACTGCAGCCTGCTGCCCAGGCTCCAGTGCCACTGCTCTCCCCTAAAACTGTTATGTGTAATGGCATCCCAATTGATAAGGACTTTACCCTCCTTATAAGTCCCTAGTATATGGTACCTGTGGCACCCAGGGCATGGGTGATAAAGGGGTCCCCAAGGCTTGCGGCTCTGTTTGTGCCACCCTGAGTGACCCAAGTAAACTTCTGAGGTGCACAGGGAAGTAACTACCATCTCTCCTCCAATTAATCTATTTAGTTAGCTGAGAGGCCAAGGGAGTCATCAATGATAAAAAATTCAACTTTCATGTAGCCCGTTTGGCCACACAAAGAGGACTAGGAATCAGTAGATGAAGTTACTTGAGTTTTATTGCAATTGAATAATCAATTTAACATATATGCAGATCAAAACCGTAATATAAAGATATAGAATTATGACTGACAAGCGGTAATTTCAAATAGATTCTGGATCGATAACAGAAGACATGCAATGAACACAGTCACAGCAATACAGATACTGAGAAATATAAATTGGTATTCCTTAGAGATGCTCTGATCCTCCTTGCTAAACATGAATAGATTCTAAAATCATATAACCTAAGTACTGAATCTAAACTACCAATGGTCATAAGAAAAGGTCACAGAGAAAGTCAGAAGTGCAGGAAGGAGTTAGCATAGTGAAAACTCCAGTAGAAGTCTCCTAAGTTGGGAATAGGTGTTTATCATAAGGCTACACACTTGCAAGAATAAGAGGAAGCAGAGAGGTCTGTACCACTCAAAAAGGATCTGCTCTAACATCTAACAGTGTGAACACTAATTAAGACAAACAGAGACTTCAGCAACAACCATATCTCTTTACCCACGTCACCAGAAACCCAGTGATTTCTCACCTGCCCACTGTACGCATCTTACAACATTACCAGAATTTCCCGTCCCACAGAACTTGGACAGATGCTGTAACCTTGTACATACCTTCGTTCCTGATACACGATGAATAGGAGGCTTCTTCTGCTCATCCGATCTGCAGGTTCTTGCTAAGATTTCACTTGCCTTACTATCAATAATACAGCAATACTCCTTTCTCTAGCTATGAAATCATGCTGAATGCACCAGCAAAAGAAAGAACATGCAAACCAAGAAAAATGCATTTTAAAGTTAAGGCCTTTAGTCAAGTTAAGCATTTCAATGTGCACTTCGCGTATGTGATTATATGTTGTGCTCGTATAACTTCAGAATAAAATGCAAAACGCGACTAAATGAATGAATGGTTACATGTGAAATTTACTTTCAATAAAGGCAGTATAACTTGAAAACAAGTTTAAATGTGACCATGTTGTACAGGCTGGCAGACATTTTGTGAGTCCAGCCAGTGTGGTCCTTTGCCATAGGCTTGCAAGGTGGTTGAGAAATAATATAGCAGTTTAATAAATTACATGCTTGAGGATAATTTCACTTATTTATATTTTTTTTATTTTTATTTTTTGTAATTTTAGTTTTTTATTTTAATGTTTTCAGTTTGATTTTTCTAAATTAATTTTTTAATATTTTGCAAATTTTTTTTAATTCAAATTTTTCTGCCACTAGGGCAGAGGAGCATCGCCCACTGCTTTCTCGCAGTACGAGAGCAGAAACATAAAATGGTAATAACTTTAGTTATTACCATTTTATGTTTGGTTGCGGGTGGGTGGGTGGCGGGGCTGCTCTGCGAGCAGGCAGGGGAGGAGTGGTGTGCCTGCCCACTCCTGAGTGTGCAAAGACTGTTTGGTTGGCCCCAGGGCCACCCGAACCAGTAATGCGCACTCTGCCCTTCTCCATGTAGGCTGCATTGCAGCCTGCAAGGAGAAGATAGCCTCCTCATAAGCCGCTGGCTGGGCGGTGACCCGACCAATCACAACACTGCTTGCAGCGTTGTGATTGGCTTAGAGAGGGAGCCTGGCTGCCTGCTTCTAACACCCGCGCGATCCCCCTCCCCCACGCAACCCCGTGACTGTCCATTTTTATGTTGATACTGGGAGACAGCGGGCAACTCCTTAAGACAGCACTCTCAGGTTTGCATATTAAAAACCCTGAGGGTGACGGCAAAAATGTCTCAGCACCTCAGGATCCGGCCCACTTAAAGCCATGTTGTCAAGTATGCTAAGAAGGAGTACTATATTGGCCATAAACTTCACATCAACAGACTCTAAATCATGTGGTAGACTCGTGACAAGTGCCTCTGCACGTGCAAACACCAGGCCTGGAAAGAGCAATAGATTGGGACTCTGGGGGTCATTTGGGCACTAGCCCCTGGGATCTTAGACCCTACAAGTGCTTAGGACGTGGAGAGCACTTTGTTACCGGAGTTTTCCAGTTTCAAACCCGTGTGGGCAACAACGCACCAATAAGCACTGAGATGATTTGCCTGCGATCGCACACAATGAAGCGGGCGCTGTGATTAGAATTCGGTTTTATGATCCCACTGGACAGTTCTGCGAGCGTGTGGGCTCTCAGAGGGGGTGGGGAACACATCACGTGGTTGGAGCTGTGTCACTGTCAACTCGCTGCTTTCACTCTGGAGGTGTGTTGTCCTTTCCCAGAAAAGCAGAGGTAGCCGAGAAGAGAGAGTGGAAGAGGTATACAATGCAGACAGGGTATGGAGGGGGTGTGGAGGGGGAGATAAAAGTACAAAAGACAGAGAGAGAGAGAAGCAGAAGTTACACACAGAGGTGCCAGGACTGTACAACTAAATCCCTGAACTGTGTACTATTGCTTGCGCTTGTTATTGTTAGAAGTGCAGGTGCTTCAGGGCCAGATTTAGTAAAGCCACCCCCTGGATATCTTTGTCACTCCGTAAACAGGCCGAACAGGAAAGGGGGGACTAGCTGTAATTTATCATAACTCAATAAACGCGGCCTTTCACACAGCCTCAAATGCAGCTTGTGAGGCATGGGATTTTTAGTCTTACCTATACCTCGCACCACACTTTCAAGGGCATTCTATTGTATAGACCTCCTGGTCCTAGGAACCCCTTTGGAACATCATTGGGAAATCTGCTGGAAGAGGGGATATGCGCTAACTCCTATACTATTTTGGGAGATTTCAACTTCCATCTAGAGGCGCACACGGACCCAGATACGGCTGACCCTGATAGACCTGATGAATAGTGCCGAGCTTAGGCAACAAGTAATCGTGCCCACACAGGTGGCAGGGCACACGTTGGATGCAGTATTTTTCTAATCATCCACACCTCACATTTACTGGCCTGTTGCCCCTAGTGTGGTCAGACCATGTGGCAGTAGTATTCGAGTGGGCCATTGCAGAAAATCGCACTGCTGGTAGGCTCCCTAAGAGACAGAGGAATCCAGAGCGTGGAATAAAGTGGAGGCTTCTCAGTTAGCAGAAATACTCACTGCTACAGTGCACCAAATGCCCCCTAGACGTGGAGGAGGCCACCACGCTACATACTAATTGGCTGGAGGCAGCCTGTAACAAACTTGCCCCAAAGAAAATCCTATTCTTAAATAGGGTTCAACCCTCCGCTCCATGGTACACACAGGAACTCAAAGATCAGAAAGTGTGTTGTAAACGATTGGAGCGGAATTGAGAGAAAGAGTATAAAGAATCCGAGAAAAGTATCTATAAACAAAGCCTCATGATTTATAAACAATTACTTTTCAAGACAAAGCTAGAGTTCTTTGCTAATTGAATTAATTTAGCTAAAAACTCGGCCAAAGAGCTTTTCAAAACAGTAATTAGTCTGGCATACCTCGCCCAGCAAACATTTTAATGAGCCAGGGACTATGTGATGAAATTGCCAGGTTTTCTTGAAAAAGTTGAGGCCATTTTCTCAACGTTCAAAGGACCAACAACTAATGGGACAGTGGACCCGACAGAGGATCAAAAGCCAGTTTCCGATCTACAGCCTATTTTTGACAAGTTTGCACCACTATCTGTTATGGACACTCTTAATCTTCCTCATGTCCTCTAAATCAGGATCCCCTTACGATCCGTGTCCTGTTGCAGTGCTAAAACTGGCCCCCGAACCTATTGCCCTGACACTTACCTCTTTATTTAATGCAATGTTTTTAGATGGGTATTTTCCCAAATCCTGGAAAACTGCCTCAATTTTACCTACTTCTAAAAAGCCTAGTCTGGACCCTAAGGATCGGAACAATTTCCGCCCCATCTCACGTCTCCTATTTCCAGCTAAACTGGTTGAGAAAAGAATGAATGCACAATTGAGTACTTATCTGCGACGAAGCTCAAGCTCTGGATCCTACCCAATATGGCTTCAGAGAGGGCACAGCACGAGTCCGCGTACTAAAATCCACGGAAGAGATCAGGATAGCCCTAGATCGGGGAGGCAAGGCCGCTATGATTATGCTGGACCTCTCTGCAGCCTTTGATACGGTCCATCACGATCTGTATGATGGACCGAGTTGCGGACTGCGGAGTCCAGGGTAAAGCATGGAAACTCTTGAAGTCCTTCCTCTCGGACAGACTGCAAACTGTCTCATTGGGTGAATTTTGCTCTACACCGTTTCGTCTGCCTCGTGGAGTCCCACAGGGATCATCTATGAGCCCCACACTATTTAATGTGTATGTATCCTCCTTGGCCCCCCTTATTGACTCCTTTGGCTTTTGCCTCACCTCTTACACTGACGACACACACATCGTGGTGTTGCTGCTACCTGGGCAGAAAACTGGAATAGATAAACGGTTCCATGATTGCATGGAAGCGGTGGGGAGGTGGATGTCTCAAAACTGTCTTAAACTCAACTCAAGTATAACAGAGGTTATCATGTTTGGGAATGATCCCAACTTTTGGACCCCAAGCTGGTGGCCTGATTCTATGGGTTCCCTCCCGACACCCATCAGGAAAGTAAAAAACCTGGGAGTATTTATAGACGACAGACTCAACTTTGGTGACCAAGTCAACGCAGTAGCCTCGGCCACGTCATATGTCCTTAGAACATGCAAGAACATTCTGCCTTTTTTGCCAAAGGACTGTCAGCACACGGTGATTACATCACTAACTCTCACTGTGTTTGCCTAATTATTATGCTTTTACTTATATATTTTTTGCTTCCTTAGATCATGCTATGTAATGCAACCTTTATCTCCTGTGTATATGTAAAGCGCTCTGATACCCACGGGTCAAGCTAGCGCAATATAAAACTTTTAAAATAAAAAAATAAATAAAATAAACTATGTCAAGGCTAGACTATTGCAACAGCCTATATCTGAACATTCAGGAGCGTTTTCTGCATAAACTTCAACTTTTTGCAGAACTCGGCTGCTAGATTGCTTACCATCTAAATTTAGCATCTGTCTCCAGTGAAATCCGAAGACTTCACTGGTTACCCGTTAAGAAACGAGTGCAGTTTAAATCTCTCTGCTTGGTATTCAATTCAATTCAATATTTTATTAAAGATTTGGAACTTCTAAGAGGTCCACATAAAAGTACATGCATATTATTACAAGTAATAAAAACATAACAGAACTCAATCCACGGGCCATAATAAAATTATCAGAGACCTGTGTTAGCAAGGCTAAAATTCCTTTAAATAACATCAGTCAATATTGTCAGTTGTCTCAGTACGCAAAATACTTAAGATGTTCAACAATAAAAACCATTTAGCACACAACAGAAACAGAGCCCTAGACCTCTACTGTAGAACCGTATTGGTCAATAGCAGGTATATTTAAGTTGAAAAATAATATACAAAACCTCAGTGCTTGGAGAAGATTTTTTCAATGATTTGGGCAACAGCACAGAGCCATTTCGACAGAAAATAGCATTTAGAATTAGCAGCATAAGGATTGAAGTAGCAGAGCATATCCTAGGATGTACAAAGGACGTTTAGTAGCTGCCAGTTCATATACAAAACAAAGTTCAAAATTCAGATTCAGCTAAAAGATCAATTTAAAATTAGCAGCAAGAAAAAGGAATAACAGAGCATATCCTAAAATGTGCAAAGGGCAGTAAGTAGCAGCCAGTTCATAC